>CATIWR010196315.1:0-82697 GCA_949677035.1 Omphalea diandra
AGGTCGGTTAAGTTGTCAATATTTGTGACTATGGATTGGTACTATGTCAATAAGGGGCATAACTACTGTCATGATCCGATATTGATAATTAATTGTGGACAGGATTGTATTTGAGATGTCACTTTATCAATAAACTATATATTTTCTAAAAATTGTGTGGCCACACTTGAGTTTAAAGTATTCAGTCCGAAAGTCGTTTTCGAAAATGTTTTATTTCTTAAAATATGAAAACGTCATAATTAATATTGCCCAAGTGGGAGAATGTTGGAAATTTTTATTATGTGGGCTAATATTAATTATGGGTTGATTTTAATTATTTATAAAACGGACTGAATAATATACTTTATTGTTTTGGGGTAAGCCCAGTTAAAATGTGATCAATGGAGTTATGGGCTTGTGACATCTTTTGTGGGCCGATATGGAAGACGGTCAGTGTAGGCCTATTTTAACATGGACCTGTGATGGGTGGGCTTGTTAAAATTATTATAAATAGGTTAGGTCTCCTCTCCTTCCTTCATAACAGAAAACCCTAGTTGCTACGTCCATTGTAGCCATCTTCGAGAAGGTCAAGGAGAGGAAGATCTAGATTCTATTTTCAACTGTTCTAACAAATTCTGCAAGTGGTTTAATTTCAGCGTTCGTAATTATGGCTCAGCACAATTTGGGATTCAACGCGGAGACAGGTATGCAATTTGTTTCCGTTTAATTGTTAAACTGGTGTTCTAAATTCATGTACTAGATCCTGAAAATTTTTTTACATGAATTGCATTGAATATTAGGTCTGAACCAATAATATTCTTGGAGATGCGAAGTTTTCTTGCATTACAGACATGGTGGCTATGGTGCAGCCATGAAGTTGTTTGTTGCCATTTCTAATTGCTTGAAGGTTTGGTGTTTGATTTTTTTAATAAAAGGGTTTCGCACAGATTCACTAACAAAATCGGTCCCTTAAGAACAAGGGTGCTATGATACCACTTTGTTGGTTTTTAGAAGAAAGAAAACACTCAAAAAATATTTTGTGGGGGCGATAAAACCAATTTCTTTTATTGATAAAGCTGCTATTTATACACGAGAACAAAAAAAAAAAAAAAAAAAAAATCCCTGCGAATCAGTTAAATAACATCCAAACTGAAATTCAAAAACTTGAAACAGTCAAACATAATTAAATCTCAAGGTTCTATTAGGTGTACTTCCTAAAGATGAAGGCTAAAGTATATGTTGTTTTTCTAACTTTTAATCAACTTGTTGAAAAGCAAACAATTTGCTAGCTTAAAATACTTAGAATAGACAATGGTCCTGAGTATACTTCAAATAAATTGAAGGCCTTTTGTGAAAAGGAGTGGATCAACCATCAGCTAATGATTACTTACACTCCCAACAAAATGGGGTGAATGAAACGAAAAATAGATCAGTGATGGAAATGGCTAGATGTTTATTATTTGAAAAGAATCTGATTAAGAGTTTTTAGGCTGAAGTGGTGGAAACATCAACTAAAGTTACTAGAAGAATCACATCAAAGAGAACCAAAATTTTTCAGTTTGGTTCCATTATTTGATTTTCAACTTGCATAAACACTTATTGGACTTATTTTAATTTCCATACCTTAAATTGAAATTTACAAAATTCGAATGTTAAACTTAATATTTGACTATTGTACAATCCATTTTTCAAAGTTTCGCTAGTTGGACTTGACTTTTTTATTGCAGAATATGCAATTTCAATTTCTCAGTTTAGTTTTAGAGTGCTTCTTGAACCTTAAAATTCATGTACCAAACCTTCACTTTCTAGTATATATTTTCACATTGGCCAATTTAGTTTTATATTTTTCATTAAAAAATTGAATCAATAAAATCAAATTTTTAAAAAACAAATAAAATCGAATGGATTTATTTTTAAAAAATTAAATTTATTTTATTCGATTTATTTTTTTGATTTAAATCAAGCTTACTCTCCTTTATTGTGAAAGCAATGTGAAGTTTATAGATTATTTTTGGTTTAAATTAAGTTTTCTCACCTTTATTGAGAAAACTTGAAAATGAGGAAACGCAAAAAAATTTTCGGAAATGGGAAAAATGTAGAACATTTTCGAAATGAGGATGCAAAAATATTTCTAAAATGGGGAAATGTGACTAAATAAAAGTTTCCATGGTTCATAGAAAATACCCAAACAGTTCAAAACTGTCTATACTTAGTTAATTGAAGAGCTTAATATTCTTTTTCTTTTTTCTTTCACTTTTTTAAAATTCAACTCGAAAAAAGGGAAGGGATCATAATTGCAAGGTATGTGAACAGAAAGTCACAAAGTTCCAGCAATTCGAGTACTTATGTGTGTGTTCTCTTCTTCATTAAGCTTGGCCAGACCAAAGTCAGATATCTTGGGATCTAAATTCTTATCAAGTAGCACATTTGTGGCCTTGATACCTCCGTGCACAATCTTCAACCTTGATTCTTCATGGAGAAAAGCCAAACCTCTTGCGATACCAACACAGATCTTGTGTCTTGTGGGCCAGTCCAAATTCAACTGATGTTCTTCAGGACCTTTGAAGTCATCAAACTACAGTAAGTCTAAAAATGATTATGCAATTTTTCAGACATGCATGCATCATGAAAATGTGCATATGGATAGCTTCTGTAATTAACTTATTTAATTGTTAGGTTTACCAAACAAAGCTCGAGCAAGGCTGTTATTTTCCAAATACTCATACACCAGCAACAATTGATTTCCTTCAATGCAACATCCATAGAGCTTTACAAGATGAGGGTGATGCAGAGGAGAAATCATGCCAATTTCATTCACAAATTCACGATTTCCTTGTTTAGATTTGGAGGAAAGCTGCTTTACTGCAATTATAGTGCCACCTAAAAGAAAGCCCTGCATTAAGGAAATATCTTTTAACTTTTTTTTACAATAGAACAACTGTGACCAAGAGCTTATAGGAAAAAGAAATTATGAATGCAGGAAAGGCCTTCATTAAGGAAAAAGGTAACTTGTCGGATACCTTGTAAACAGGACCAAAACCACCTTCTCCAATTTTATTAGCAGGATCAAAGTTGTTTGTAGCAGCTTTAATTTGCTCCAGTGCAAACGAACCCTTTTGTACGTCTAGGTCCCTTAAATCTGTTCAAGAACAAAACTTGACTCGTATTTGCTGCCTTGACATGAAAAATTGAAAAATTTTGTGCCTTTACACAAAAAAATTGACTGACAAATACCTTGATACATCAAATGTTTACGCCTTTAACAAACTTTCCACCAAAGAACACCTAGAAACATGAAGATGACAGCTAGTACAGCAACCACAATACCAACTACAGTGCCTACAGATATACTACTGCCACCGACCATAGTGCCTGCAGGTATACTACTGCCATTTTCTGAAGGGGGCACAAAATCTGCGTGAAGAAAGAATATGAATGAGGTAGGCAGATGAGCAGATATTGTTAAGGCAATACGTTGGAGAACACACCATGCATAGCAATCCAGTGAATAATTGTATGATCAGAACAAGAAGGAAAGGGAAATTATTATGTTTCCTTGTTTATTTTAGCAGTTAAATAATCACAAGAAAAGCTCCATCTAATTCCACTCGAGTTGAGTTCTGACTACTAAAGAATCCAGCAGTCTCCTATGGGATAGTATTTGTCTAGCATTTCATGTTCATGCAAAATTGCTGGCCAAATTCATCCGCTATAATCCAATAGAAAAGAAAATTCTCTCTCTCTCTTTCTCTCTCTCTCTCTCTCCATTTGGTAAGGGAGAAAAAGCATGGAAAATCAAAGCACACCACTAAAAATCAATAAGATACTGCCTTTTTATGTAATTTAGAGGTGCTTGATAAGCAAAAAAATATGCAAGTTGGACTAGATTAAGTGGAAGCAACCACTGTAGTCTGAAGAATGAAATCTGAGTTTAGTGCATAAGGAATCCAAATAAGATTTGTTGAAACTTAAAGTACTATGTATTGGGCGCTCAAGAGAGTGCTCAACTTACCTGGAGTAACAGAAATGGCAGATACAAGAGGACCTTTTTCATCCCAATAAAGGCGTATCTCCAATGCATGACTCGCCACTATTGCTGTAAATTTTTTTGTACCAACTCCACCTGCTTCATCTCCAATGTTAAAATCATTATGCACAAGCCTTCCCTGTATTATAGCCAAAAAATAAATACAGCAAAGTAGAAGATCTCAAATTCAAGATAAAATAATCTTGAAATTTTTCATTGAAAATTTAGATGTTCAATAATCATTATTATGTGATTAACTACCTGAATGTAAGTATCGAAGATGCGCCTGCCCAGGCTGCTATATTTTTTGTCACCAGTAAATTCTAACTCTGCAAAATGGAGGTTAACTGTGTGGTTTCCATTTCCCAAGCAGAATCCATAATATGTCAGAGAGATTGGTGAAAAGCGTGCATCAGTGCATAGTGCAGAAGTTCCTGAAGTAAGTTTAGTTCTATTTGTTAAGATGTAGGAATCTGTTGGGCGGTCATCGTCCATGAAGTTTCCAGTGCTGCTAAATGCCCAGTTAGTTCTACTCTGGTAGAATGTTGAAGGACCACCTCGATCTCATCATCTTCATATGTGCTTCCGTTGATAATGGCTTCTTCTCCTCCACAATTTAGATGGAACAAATAGAAATCTGGCAATGAAGAAAAATGGTTAGTCATCGTGGGAGAGGAAGACAAAGACCATGATTAATCTTTGAATACACTAGTCAAAATACCAAACTCTTCCCAATAAATTATGAGACAAGAACCTGATGTCCATTTTGATTCCTGTTAGCCTAGTTGGACTGTTTATTGTTGCTATCAAGTGCATGCCATTGAATCACCCGGCTAAGAACTTCAATTAATACATTTTTAACAGTTCTTTTACACAATCTATTGAGCTACTAATGAGATGCCAAGCCAAAATTCCCAGCAAAATTATCAGTTATCTGTGAGAAGATCGATTCTAGATATGCCTCAAAAATCTTAAGCAGAGGAGCCATAGAGGTAGAAACCTAAGTCTAAAGCATTTATGAATGAAGAAGCATTCATCTCTGAAATTTCATATTTTGATGTTAAGGAACAAAAACTCACCGAGATCCTTTTACCGTTCTCTGGATTTTAAAATGTCACAAGCTAGTCTAAAGATATTTAAGGTTACAAAAAAAAAAAAAAAAATTCATCCAGTTCTCTAAATTGGCTTACTTTTGGGACAGCGGTTGCTTCCTAAGCATGAGATAATTGTACTGCATAATCAATTATCAAACAGGTCAGCATCATCTTTGAGGACAAATACATCAAAAGCACTCAAAAGAATCAATCATCTAACAAATTGCTCTCACATAGATAAGCATATAAGGTAAAATAATGATAATAATATTTTAAAAAAATGAACAATAAAAGACTTACGAGACATTGCTCATCGAGGAGCTTCCAAATAATTTTCTGTGGGAAGCAACAGAAGTAAAACATTTAGCTAGTATGAAAATTACTTGGAGGCAGAATAATGCATATTCTTTAGAGAGAGAGAATCGAGTTCTCACACAGCCCGTTGTTGACATGAACTTTGAGTTGTGAAATTATTATAGGAAAGATCACTGCACAACAAATCTCTTTTAGTAAGCTACTATGTTCTTTGCAGTAAAAGCCTAAAACTTCTCGGTTAGAAATAGGAATTCATAACATGTTGAAGATTGAAACTACACAAAAAAATATGCTGGTATCCTATTTGGTTGAGTGAACTTCAACCCTTTTTGCATATCGCCAAGTGGGTACAAGTTCTGGTTTTAGGGTCCTTTGAAAATTATAACTCATTTTCCAAATGTTGGATAAAAGAAATGAATTTTGATAATCATTGTTGTTGATCTTGTCACCCCAGATACAACAGAATTTGACTTTCAAACCAAACATTAATTATATATATATTATCTTTCAACATTAAATATATATAGCATCTGAAACAACCACAAGTGGTCTCCATTATGATGCTTAAATGGGTATTTTACCAAGTCCTCCTTTGTACTCTCTGACTTTGGTTCATCCCATCTTCTAATCATAAAGTCTGTTATGACATCTTTCACTATGAGCCGCCAATAGATTTTCCATGTTATTTCCCAATATTTTAAGTCTGGGAGAACACAAAAGTGTCATCAAGGTTCTAATTTAATTTACAAAACTTTTTTAAGATTCAACATAATCAAACTCTTTCCTTGCAACCAAATTTGAAAAATCTTCTTGCACGTTCTCCATTCTTCTACGGGAAATTTTGACAATTATGGAACCTTTTGCTTTATGCATGCCACCACATTGCAGGCCAAAAATCTGAATGGATTATAGCACAACTATAATTCTTTCGGTACATTGGTAATTAACAATGAAAATATTCCTTAATTCTCAACTTTCGGCGTAATCAGTTGGACGCTATATTATATTCTTCTTATATACAGAGAAGACATTGAGAAAGAAAACTAAGACTCCTATCATGCTCTCAAAATCATGCTGTTTTTATTACTGGAACTGCTGAAGTTGTCATCTCATTGAAGGATTACTTCTTACATTTGGATGCACTATGCACTATAAGGTACGAGAAATAGTGACTCCCATTTACTTGATAAAAAATGTCAAATGGAAAGGGAAAAAAAGCATTACTTACAGTGCAACAAAGCTATATAGAAATTAAAAAAAAAGCATATCGACACTGCAGCTGTTTCTTGTTTACCATGAGAATAATTGGTAGGATACCATATCATAGAAGCAGAACTGTATAGATAATGATAAAGATTGATGATAAATGAAGCGAAACTTACACACTTTCTCCTTTTTGAAGTATCCAGACAGGCACTGCTCCAGATAGCAGATTTTTAATGAGATCAATGAAAGTGTACTTTACGGATTTTGGCAGCAAAAAATTCATTGAGTTTTATAAAAATGTGCCATATATGAATTTTTACATTATAAGTGTTCCATTTATTTCTAAATCTTGGTGAACAAGATCTAAATGTAAGACATGGCTCTTTTGTTCAACGGTGCGCAGGCCTTGGGGCAACCAAAAACTTGACCGGACCAAAAAAACTGACCAAACCAAGTTGGTTAGGTTCGGTTCGGTTTAATTTTAAAACAACTCAACTTTCGGTTTGGTTTTTTAGATAAAAAACTGAATAATAAATCAAACTAATTTGAATCGAACCAGCTTTAAAATATATGTTATTTAATCAAATCAAACAGAACCAAACCAAACTTTTATAAGTTTTGTTCTGTTTATAGGGATATAAATTTCAATTTAATTAGTTCGGTTAGTTCGATTTTTCCAAAAATTTCAGTTCGGTTCTAAATATATAAAATTTGATTATTCGGTATTAGTAAAAAACCGAATCAAATTAACCAAACCGACCGTTTTTTCACCCCTATACAGTCCAGTCTCCCTTTTGGGAGAAAAGTACTATGTATTTCACTTTATATTAGAGAAGGGAATACACATCAGCCTAATTTAATTGGAGTCAATGAAAGGAAAAAAATAATTGATCAAATCCCATTTCTAGCCCTCCAACACCTCAAAGACCTAATAATGCAGGTGAATTCTACAATAACGTACAGGTATAGTATCATTGTGTAAAATATTAAATTATGTGACTAATTTATTAACTATTTGTGATAATTTATTAAAAATAAAAATGATCTAAAGTGATAAATAACTACTTACATTAATGAAATTATTACCTAAATATTTAAAAATTATACTAGTTATAGCATTGTAGTGCAATACCATATATGGCACTTTAGTACTAAAAAAAAAAACCGTGTGGCTGCGTTCGACACATATTTCCCTCTAAAAATACATTGTTAGACTTGGTCACCCCTTTGAGAAGCTTTGTCTTGTTTGATCTCGGTTTAGAAGAACACAATTTTTTATGAAGCATTGTCCACAGGATAACCATAGTATGTGCTCATCAAGCAAATCGTTAGAAATAAAAATATTTAAAACCAACTACTTACATGTAATCAGTTCCCACTGCACCTGAAAAACTGCTTGAAATTTTTCATGTTAGTTTGTTAAAGCTGAGATCCCTGCAGGAGAAATTATAAAAGCATAAACATTGTAATGACGAATATTCCCAAATTGAGAAAGGATTGAATTGGTGAAATATCACTATGACTCGTTCCTGCTTATCAGTATAATAAATGAATCCCAAGCATGAAAACAGACCGGTTCAGATAGTAATTTTGAGAAGGAATTGATATTATAGATACAGAAAAACAAAAGGTTAATATTTACGAACAAGTTTCTCAATTCGGTCATTTTCCTAAGAAAATCAGGTAGCTGTCCAACTGTAATGCAACTCCTCAATATCCTGCAAAACAAACCAACATACAATTATTTGAAGACAAAAATGCAGGACAAGAATTGCCTGATAAGAGAGCATCCAAACTCACAATGTCTTGAGGTTTTTCATATTTCTCAATGGTGGAAATGGTATTTCAGTTCCATTACTCAAGTCACTGATTCTCCTGCAGACCAAGAATACGCGAAATTAAGAATTAAAGATATCATCTCGTTGACACTGATAAGTGATTAATATAATAGTTCCACTCACACGTCTTATATTTCCCAAAAGACTAATACCAGGTGGAATTGGGCCGCTTAAACCAGTGCCTCGAATCACTCTTCCATGATCAAAGTTTGGTTCAGATAAATAATCAGCCACATCGACCATAGTTTATAAAACAATAAAATTTAAATCAAGGTGCAAAAATATATATATATCTTACAGTTTTTCTAGATTAGTCCAACTCTGTATAAAACTAGGTATCGAGCCTGTGAACGGGTTATCACCAATTCGACTGCATTATGCTGCAAAAAAATTTAAAAAAAAATATCATAATTTGTGAAAGGAAAATTAAGATGGAATTGGCACAGTGTTTGTATATAATGGTACATCAGAAACTTACATGTCTCTCAATGTGCACTAGCATTACTTAATCATTTAATTGCCACTAGTCATTGCTTATATATATATATATATATATATATATATATATATACACTGTTCGAAAGTTAGATTTAAATTTATTAAAAAATTAATTTAAACTTAACTTGATTAAAAAAAATTAAAATAACTTGAGTTAAAAGTAATTTGAAAATTTTAGATTTAAATCTGATTCAACCTTAATTAGACTCATAAATCAACTTAAATTGACATGATCTTAATCTAATCCAAATTTGAGTGAATGAATTTAAATTATTAAAATATTTAAAATTTATTTAAAAATAATAAAAATAACTGAAATTTCATTATGTACCTTAATCTTATAATCTAATTCAAAATAATTTATTTTAAATTTATCAAAAATTAATTTAAAAATAATTTGATCCAAAATTAATCAAACTACAATCACCCATTTACCTGTTTTGCCGTGGCTGCATTAAAACCTTCATTTTTTTATTTTACGTAACGCTTTGCCACTAATCAAAATTACTTGATCCTATTGTAATGTTTTATTCATCTTAAGAAACTCGCTATTTTTGGAATAATTTGTTGTTTGCTTAGAAGTTTGAAAATTTTTTGAACTTCTCACAAACATGGTGAAGATTAAATAAAATTAACTAAAGCTCATAATGAAATACGCAAGCTGACTGTAACTATTTAGGTATATTCAAAATCATCACTTTTTCCTCTATTTCTTTTTTTGTCTTTTTATTTGATCGTACGTACACCAACTGCATCCTACCGCTAAAAACGCAGAAGGGAAAGGGAGTTCGTTTTCCGTGCGACATTTACAGTATTATCCCATTTAAGATCACTTTGCATGAAATATTTTTTAACAGCATAATTTTTTTCTTTTTTTAAATAAAAAATAAAATTTGTTAAAATGTTTTTTTTTGAAAATTTTATATAAAAAATAAATAAAATATTTGAGTGATTTGAGTGCTATAATTTTTTATTCAAATAAAAAATATAATTTATTTATATATTTTTTCTTTTTTTTCAAAATTTATACAAGAAATAAACAAAAGTATTTAAGTATCTTGATGCTACAGTTTTTTTAATTTTTTATTTTTTTCAAATAATTTGGATTTTCTTTTTGAATAAATAAGAAACAAATTTATTCAAGTGTGCATAATATTTGAACAAATTTTATATGTAAAATGAAATAAATTTTTATATAAAAATTTATAAAATTTCTTCAAATTATGTATAAAAAAGAATAAATTTTGTATTTAAAATAAAAAAATTTTATATTCAAATAGTAAGTCAAATATAATATAATATAATTATTGTTACCATCAACGTCATATTTTATGTATTAAAATTTTTTTAAAATATATATAAAATAAAAAAATAATATAAAATTTCATCAAAATAGATATAAATATTGAATATAAAATAAATAAATTCCATCTTCTGTTTAAAGAAATGTCAAAGGTGTCGTAAATGTGATAACAGTGTAGCTGTTGCGGCTGGCGACATCTTATCTCTAGCTATGTGAGGATTGGTAAAAATACATCCTATGTAATTAAGAATGATAATAAAGTTTCTCAAAACTCCCAACAGGCTGGCACTCATGGGTTCTCAAGATTTTTGTTTTTGGATAAAAATTGCACGTATACAAGTTGCACAGCTAGAAGTCATGGACTATTAGATACATATGCTTGGGCCAACTATGAAACATCTGCTGCTGATTATGACAGACAGTATTTTACTTTGTTTAACTCAATCCATAACTTTTTTTGCCTCAATTTAAGCAATAAAATTCGAATTATAATCACACCCATTTTCACGCGGTGGCTTCTGTTCAGGGGGCGACTTCTTTCGTTGACCATATACAATATAACTACGTAATTTTTGACCCCCCAAACTTGAAGTTGGACTTGTGGGATAATTTCGTATAATTAAATTTTATCAGTAAAATATATTTTTATTTGTTAATATTTTTCTTTTTTTAATTATTTTAATATTTTTTTTAATTTTGAATTAATTCAATCAAATGGAATCGGTCTGCTTGAAAACTAACAAGCATAGTCACCAATTTTAAAAATACTGCGAAAACACTAGGATTAATGTTTTAGCATGTGCATATGAAACTAAGGGTGATACTGATATTTTAACCAATGTTTTTAAAGTCGAACTAGTTTGACCAGTCCGTCACCTATCCGATTTACAAAACATTAGATAAACTCGAACTATGTGTTACCAACACATTAATGTACTGTCAGCTGATTATTATACTTTTCAAGTTCTTATTATGCTCCCTAGATTACCATCCACAAATAACAAGAAAATGATAGATATTAGGGGACAAAAGAGACACTTACATGCTAACAACATGGCAGATCATGCCATTTAAGAATGAACAATCACAAGTTACAACAACTTCATGCCGCTCCACTGGATTTGGATTCTTCCATCCCAATTGGCCATAGCATGGATCAACTTGAAAATTCCAATATGTCTTCCCTAGTGATATGAACGAGGTTGATTTTTTTTTTGTTTTTATTCATATGTAGAACACTAGTTCCAAACCTTAATTCAAAGATCAAATATCAATTAGACATCTATAAGAGACATTTACATGCTAACAACATGGCAAACCATGCCATTTGAGAATGAACAATCACAAGTTACAACATCTTCACGCCCCACCACTGGATTTGGATTCTTCCATCCCAATTGGCCAGAGCATGGATCAACTTCAAAATTCCAATATGTCTTCCCTAGTGATACTAACGAAGTTGATTTTTGGATCTTTATTCATATGTAGAACACTAGTTTCAAACCTTAATTCAAAGATCAACAAGATAAAATCTCAAATCCCAATTAGACATCTAGAAAACTTATTTTTAGCAACCTAAATTATAAAGATTTAAGAGGTGTTAATCTCAACCTTAAATTAACTAAGTAATTTAAGACCTACATTAAACGAGTTTGTGAAATTATTAAAAACTCACTTAATAATCTTACCAAGTCCTATTAAAAACTCAAAAAGAGAATTAACTCTCAAAATCAATTTTGTTAAAAGAAATATTCTTCATTCATTCACTCATTTGGTTGAACAAGAAGGGCTATTTATAGCCTTTACAAAGTTTTTAGAAAACCTAAGAATTATTTCCTAATTAGTCTTTGCATTCTGCCTAATCTATTTAAAAAAAAAAAAGAATACTCCAAAAGATGCTTGAAATCTTCTTAAAAGTTTCTTAGAATATTCTAGAACATTTTTGGAACATTTTAGAATCTTTTAGAACACTTTTTTGCAAATTTTCCACATTTACAGAGTTGGAATTCTTGATTTTATTTGAGCATCCACACATGAAATGGATTCACAAATGATCATTTTGCCCTTGGGAAGAAGATTGTCCAAATAAGGAAAGTTCAAATATGGTAGTTTCAAATATGATAACTCTAAATATAGCAAGTTTGAACCCTTTCTGATGTCTTCCTCTTTTTGAATCAGATTTTATTGCTAGTTCCTTTCATTCTTTGTAACTTTAAGTTGGTCCTAGCTTGGTTCATATCATTCCCCCTCTTTTTAAAAAGATTCGTCCTCGAATCTTAGCTTAGAAGAAAACAAAAACCAATTATAAGAATAAAAAAATAAATCTAAATCTAATTTTACCATTCAAATTGTAAGTAGCTCCACCTAGATCAAATACAACTTGCATAAAACCACTTATAGAAAGGTTAGAACACACTAAAGAAAGAATAAAAGAATGCAAAACAGAATGAAGGAATGCAAAACAGAATGAAGAAGACACAAAGAAGCCCCTAAAGACGTTCTCCATCTATTATGAAGAAACACTAAGTTATCAAATTTCTTTTTAACATAAACACGAGATAGAGAAAATCTAGGGTTATTAAGACAAAAATCAAAGAAGAACTAGAAACACATGTAATATACGAATTTTTGAAATAAAATAAAAACTTTCTTCCTAACCAACGCTTAAAGTAAAAATTAAACTAAAACAAACGTTTAAAAACATTAAGGCTAGAATCAAAAGAAAACAAACATTTAGAAACATTAAGACTAGTATCAAAAGAAAACAAACATTTAGAACAAAACGAACACTAGAAAACGTTAAAACAAAAATAAAAAGAAGAAAAATATTGTTTGGAACAACACAAACAACTAAAAATATTTAAACAATAAATAAAATAATTATCCTTATTAAAATCACATCTTAAAAAGAAACACATTGCAATTGATTTAAACAATTTGAAGAAATGCAAAAAGATGAAAGTGAATTAGAAGAAAGACAAGAATCACAAAGGCAAAGAGAAAAATGAGAACAAAAACATTTAGAATAAGAAAAACAATAAGAAATATCTAAATAAAATTTAGAAAACTCCATTTTACACAAATTTGCAACCTCACTCTTTATTATATCACCATCATTATTATTGAGAGTTAAGTTGGCTTCTTTCATAGGCTCCTCCATTGAAAACCATTCTTCATAACCTTACAAAAGCGACATAAAAGCATTATATAAAATATTATAAATTTCATTAGTAGTGTAATACATCCCTTTGAACAAAAACATTATTATGGCCTTTTGGGAAGAATAACTCTCATAACTCTCTTTTTCACATAGATTTTCCTTTTTTTTCACCCTCTCTTTTTGCATGCACATCTCTTGGGTTTGGTGTGTCCACTCCAAGCTCTTCATTTCCCACTCTTTGCTGGCACCTCTCATTGGTTTTCTCACAGTTCTTCTTTTGTTGCTTAAATATTTCTTTTTCACTCTCATGCACACCATTTCTCTCTCTTTTTTTTTTTAAAAAAAATTCTTTTTGAATGTCAACTTCATCTTTTTTTTACAACCAATACAACACCATGATTGACATTTACAATTTGAACATTTGAACAAACTTCTAATGTCGGTACCTCATCATCATGTAAGCTAAGACTATCACCATCTTCTAATATTCTATAGACATGTTTAAACTTTGGGCTTTTAATGCTTGTATCAACATGTAAAGAAGAAGTTTGAATACCAAATGTACCTTTAGAAATAAGAATCTCATCATCAATGGTAGCCTTTTGAACTTTTTTATCTATTGGTTTTTGTGATGGTTATCTCCTTTTGGTGGCATTCTTTATTGCTTTTAGAATTGAATAAGTATTTTTTTATTGCAACTTGATTTCACATGGCTAGCTTCACTTCTTCCCAAGTCGAAATGAGGTCCTCTCCATAATATTCTCTAGCCAATATCAATTATTCCCACCATAACAAAGCATTATATTCAAATTGAAAAGTAACAGATAGTACCTTATTTTTCTCAGAACAGTTGTGGTATTCAAACACAATCTCCATTTGCTTTTCCTATGCCAAGTACTCTTCAAAACCACCTTTTCCATAAAATTGTCATTTTTGGCTTCTTGTTATTATTGCAAGCTCAGTTCGAATTATTTTTCAAATTTAAAAGATTATCCGCCAGCTGTTTCATTTGATTTAACATGTCTTTCATGAAGCACATAAATTCATCACTTTCTATTTCTTTCCAAACCTGTCATTGTATAACAAAAAGTAAGAAAACCAATAAAATCTTCACAACACTCCCTCATGTGTTTACACTAAAAAGATGACACTCCTCTCATGTTTAACTCAAATTTGACTTTTACCCTCTTATGAGCTCACCACTCTTTACCTTTTACCTCTCAAGATTTTTTTCTTTAAGTTCTTTGAGTATTAAGTTATGTTATGTTAAGTAAAGCTTAAACCAAATACAAACAAGTAAAAACTAGTTCTTAAAACACTTGGAAAACAAAATAATTAAAAAGAACACAATTGGTTGCAAAAAATTTTTCTAAAGACCTAATAATAATGTAAGAATTTAAAAGGAAATTTAGAAGTGTAAATTGGCATTTTAAGCTCAAGAATATGATAAGAAGTATGCCTAGGCTGAATTGGAAATGAAATTTCAAAATCAGCTTTAAAACAATACAAACTTTGCATTTCTTAGCTTCTTTCTTTTTCTCTTATTTTCTTTTTCTACTCTTTTCCTTCTTTTTTTTCTTTCTTTTTTTTTTTTATTTTTGCTTTCTTTCTTTCTTTTCTTTTTTTTTTTTTTTAAATTTTAAAGCTAAAATCAAACATAAAATTACAAGAAACATAAAGAACAACTAAAAAATATGAAGAAAATGAATTTAGCACTTATAGGGGAATTTTAGTAATTTTATCCTCCCTTGAATTCTGAGCTATGGTTTAGCCCTAAACATCAGAAAAACACCAAAAAGATTATTAGTAATAAAAAAAATAATTCAAAAGGATGAAGGATGAAGAAATTGTAAGAAACAAGCTAGAATCAAGCTTTCCTTAATTTTAAGGAGATTTTGGCAACTCCTAAATTTTAAGCAATTTCTTGAATCAATCACTTCAATTCTGCAATTAAGGACACAAAAAGGGTTAATTAGTGAAGAAATTTGAATTTGAATGGAAGAAACACAAGAAATCAGAGATTTTGCAAAGTTCCTTAATTTAAGGAATTTTTGCACAAGTATGAGATTTTGATAGAATTTGAATCTGATTTTTTACAATGTGAAATTTGATGATGAAACAAGACTAATGAATTTTAAAATAAGGAAAAGAAATAGATTTGAATGCAAGAATTGAGATATGATATAATTTGAGAAGAAAGGTGAAGAATGTGAGTGGATGAACTAAGAATAATGCAAGAACATAAAAGATAGATACCTTTGATCTTGAATTTAACCTTGGCTCTAATACCAAATAATATGAATGAGATTGATTTTTGGATCTTATTTGTATGTAGAACAAAAGTCCTAAGCCTTAATTCAAAGATTAATAAGATAAAATCTCAAATATCAATTAGACCTCTAGAAAATTTATTTCTAGCAACTTGAATTATAAAGATTTAAGAGGTGTTAATCTCAACCTTAAATTAACCAAGTAATTTAAGAACTAGATTAAACGAGTTTGTGAAATTATTAAGAACTCGTTTTACAATATCACCAAGTCCTATTAAGAACTTAAAAAGACAATTAACTCTCACAAGCAATTTTGCAAAAAGAAATATTCTTCATTCATTGATTCATTTGGTTGAACAATAAGGGTTATTTATAGCCTTTACAAAACTTTTAGAAAACCTAAGAATCATTTCCTAATTAGTCGTTGCAATCTGCCTAATCTATTTAGGAAAAAGGATTCTCTTAAGCTAAATAGGAAATAACTAAAAGACACATTATAGTTCTTCATAATTATAAAAAAAAAAAAAAAGTTTCTTACATAAATAAATAACATAGGTTCCTAATTAGAAAAAGAAGAGAATTATATGTTAAGATCTTGTCAATCTTAGAAAGATATTTTGACTTGACTTTTCTTCCATATGTGTTGCCCCTCCATTTGTTCCTCTTTAGGACTTTTATTCTTCCACCAAAAGATGCTTGAAATATTCTTAGATGTGTCTTAGAAGATTCTAGAACCTTTTTGAAACCTTTTAGAATCTTTTAGAACACTTTTGTACAAATTTTCCCCATTTGTAGAGTTGGACTTGATCATTTCATTTTGAGGATCCACACATAAAATGAAAGTTCAGAAATGATCATTTTGCCCTTATGAAGAAGATTGTTTAAATAAGGCAAGTTC
This sequence comes from Omphalea diandra, assembly GCA_949677035.1. Taxonomy (NCBI): domain Eukaryota; kingdom Viridiplantae; phylum Streptophyta; class Magnoliopsida; order Malpighiales; family Euphorbiaceae; genus Omphalea; species Omphalea diandra. Next base: position 16,589 of record CATIWR010196315.1, read on the forward strand.
AAATATGGTAGTTCCAAATATGACAGCTCCAAATATGGCAAGTTTTGAAACTTTTATGATGTCTTCTTCCTTTCGAAGGAGATCTCCTTGCCAGTTCATTTCATTATTTGTAACTTTAAGTTGATCCTAACTTGGTTCATATCACCTAGTGTCTTGGCTATGTCATGTAGAGTTTCCACTACAAAACGAAACAACAAAATCAAAAGATTTTTATTACTTACTCATTCATACATCTACTACATGGTAGTCATGAATCCTCAAGGATAAGAATAACCAAGGTATATGAATATATAGAAATGAACCAAAAAAAACTTTAAGTGGTCATGTCATGGTTAGCCTGGACAAAGATACCTTCATCATTTACTAATTGAGTGGCTCTAGAAGCAAAAGTTGTGAGGCAAAAGATGGTGAGTGAAGTAACAAGCACTCTAGACAAGAACATCATTTCATGTGGAAGATAAGAGTTGATGATGTAATATTAACCCCCATTAAAAAAAATCGAGTCAATGAGTTTCAAATTTGTAAAATTTTAGGTTTGTACGAAACAATATAGAAAGCTTGTTTATGAGTGACAACATATATAAGGAAATGAGAAAAGAAGATGATGGGTTGGCTTACTCTTATTAGAGAAGGATTAATTCAACTTCGGCCACCAAAGTCAATAATTTTTTATTATTTTAAAGAATCTCACCGGCAAATTCTCCACTTATTCATTATTGTAACTAGCTGCACATAAGCATGTTAGTCAGATTATATTAAATTTTTAATATTCAATATTATTACATACACACACACACACACACACACAAATATATATATATATATATATATATATATATATATATATATATATATATATCAAAATGAATGATTCCTTTTTCCTATTAAGGCTAAAGTTATCCAAATCAAAAGCTTTGGCCTGAATGTTAGGCAAACCCAGCATTTTTAAAAAGTTAATAGGTTTGACTTTCAATTGGAGGACTGATAACCTTAATTAAATGGGCCTCTAATGAGGAGGTTTAGATTGGTGAGACTTGGCCCATACTAATGCAAATGAGAAGGGGGAGGTTGTTATAGGCATCTTTAAAAAAAAAAAAAGAGACTTAAGCAGTTAGCTAGATCATCTAAGGTGCTCAAGATAAAAGGAATTTGATGGTACCAACAATATACAACTTACAATTCATCAAAATAAAGACCTAGAATAGGGTGGTGTAGGATGGATTTTGGTTTCAATGGAAGCTCTCCAACAACTGATGGTGTTGATGGCTCACCTAAAGCCACCTGGTAGGCATGAGTTGCTTTTGCTTACAATTATTAGTGTTTAAGTTGAGTCTTGATGGGTCATCACCTTGGAATCTTATTACAAGCTTATCAGTCTAGTATGGTATTGTGAGCATTGGATTTTGGCCCTTAAAATGCAAACCCAATTATGAGAAACAATTGGAGTTAATCCAAAATATGTGAGGGAAAAGTTATAAAAGAAAAGAATAAGGCTTAGAAGGAACCTTAGATCAAGCCTAAGTCAAGTCTACAACTTAAAGCAAGCCCACCCCAAGCCCATTAAAAGCAACCAATAATTGGTTATACAACCTACAAACTCATTTAGTTGTACAACCAAATACCCAACCCTAAAAGAGAGAAGATTTTAAAATAATTAGTTGTTTACCTTCATATGGCTATTCAAATAACTTTAAGTCTATAGTGCTAACTTATTGGATGTACTAACAACTTGAAAACTCTTTTCTAGAACTTTTTTTTTATCTTATCTATCAAAACTCAAGTATTGGGTGCAACTTGATCCATTTGGCTCAAGTTAAAAGAGAAAAAGAGATGTTTTAGTTACCCTAATGTTACTTTGCCAAAATTCAATCCTTCCACCCCTAAAAACCCTAACTGATAGAAAGTTAAACATCTAGGTCTTCTAACTAATACTTAAGGTATTCTTTAAGGTTTTTAAGACTTTCTTTTGCACATTCCTTAGCATTTAGAGAATTATCCATAAACCTTTGTACTTTTGAGGGCAAGGCACACTAAAAGATCATCTAGGGCTTTTATAATTCATTTTTTTTCTTCTTTACAACTTTTTTCTTTTCTTTTTTATAGAACTCAGTCTCAGTAATTTGTACAAACCTTTTTGTGTTCTATGTAGACCACTAAGTAGGCTATATGATGACGGGTGCATGCTATATGAAAACCCTTAAGCTACAAGTGCACATGTTATAAGTAATAACATATACTTGTGAATATGGATATCATTCCCACAAGGATCAAGTTTAGGTACTAAGCATCTTGTATCTTATAATATTGAGAGAATCAATAAAAGATGATGAATAAAATTATAAAGAAGAAAATTTAATTAAACACTAATAATATTGAAAGATAATCAATGGATGAGAATGGCTATAGGTTGAACTTCACTTAATGATCTTCTATTGGTTTCCTAATTCTTGTCTAATTGTTTCATGCATCATATGCTACTATTGAGTTACTAAGGTGGTCAATTAATCTCTTTCAAGTAGAAATTGACATACATGAATATGTTAAGCTAAAGGTTCCTTAACTCAAAAGCTAAACATCATGTAATTAGCTCACAAAGCAAAACTTTATGGATAACAATGGTTTGTTAAGGTTCCTCAACTCAATAATAAAAGAAAGAACTTGTTGAAGGTTTTGTTTTATGAAAAGCATGTCTTCATTGTCTATTCATAAAACTAAGATGATCAATAGCTAGTTAATCAAACATAAAGCACTTAACAATTACTAGCACTAATAATGAAAGAAACATAAAAGACTTAAATTAAGAAAATCTAATAAAGTCATACAATATTCATTTACAGCCCTAGCTAAAAAGAGTTTAGTTCATAACGAGATAGAAAAAAGAAAAGAAAACAATCAAGTCAGCTCTAAGAGTAGCCATGAACTTCTTGATTTCCTTGATTGCTTGCACCTTTTCTCTCTCTAACTTTTTGATGAAAATCTTGTTGAATGATATTCTTTTCCTTAGGTTAATCCCTCATGCCCTAATTCTGACTTCTTTTCCCCCTTAAATAGTCCTAAAAACAACCTTAGAATAAGGAAGCTTAAATGTCTTTAAAAGGAAAAGGAATTCTTTAAGAATTGTCTGGCATTTTTTAGTTTTAAAAGGTACATGGTCATGTGCTTATCGTGACATGGCCATGTTGTTCTACAATTGCTCCTTAGCGGTACCATCTTTCTAGGATGCATGACTATCTTCTCAAGTTGCTAAGATGCACAACCATTTCCCCAGGTTATGCGTTGTGGTACTTCCCTACATTTATGAGCTTCTAAGGCACACAACCATTTTCATGAGTCGTGCAATTTCCTTCATCACTTCAATTTTCATTTTTCTTCACTTTAACCTATAAGACACCAATAAACATGCATCAAGTCTATTGATAAATAAAATAAAGGGTTAATGCATGAGTTTTAGGGAAAAATTAACTATAAAAATATGATAAATGTAATACTAAACAAATATCCCTAAATTTGAACTATTGCTTATCCTCAAGCAATCTTCCTTTTCACTAATGCATAATTCAACAACTCTTATGATTAGAATTGAGTTTAAAGGTCTCAAAGAGAAGATTTATCTCAACAATAACCATGATTGTCTTTAACAAGCAATTTTACTGAAGATAATATCAAGTTATACACTCATCATATCCAATTCGCTATTAATCAATCACAATAGAGTGTGTGTGTGACTTGGCATCATAGCACAATCACTAATTTGATCATCTTTCATATTCATATGAAGTAAGACTCTTCCTCGATTCCTAGAAATCACATATGACCATAGGCAAATCTAATCCAACTTTCTCCATTAACATATAACCTAGCAACCCTAAGGATCATGAGGTCTTTAATAGCTCATAATGTAGGGCTCGAGGTTAAGCTAACAAAGAGTGGTCGAGTCTAAAACAAATGAAATATGTAATAACATTAGTTATAATAAAAATGTGATATGCAAAATATTACATGTGTTCACAACTCAAATCTATTTCTTGTAAAACATCTAAACACCTTCTTTTCTTATTTTCTAAGTTGTATGATCATTTCTTTGGTACTCCTTTTATTGTTTTACTCTTTTTTTCTTTTCTTCTTATCACCTTATTTTCATTCATTTTTATATTTCAAAGCAAAATGATTGAGTTAAGCATATGGCATATGCTAAATCTTCAAATATTAATATGCCACCCCAAATTTGAATTGACCTTTACGGTGCCAAAAGATAACAATAAAGGAGTCCTTTTTGTCTAATCTTTACCACACATGGATAATTCAATACATAACATATTATAGCATAACCATGTCCTAAGTTAATTCTCTTGATAGGAAAGGTAAAGATTATTTAGGGTATGGTTATAATGAAGGAAGGAACAAGTATTCAAAAATAGAAAAATAAAAACTTTAAAATTTAAACACAATACAAAAACAAGGTACAATTATTAATCCATTGGTAGCGACAATGGATGGAAACCAACATCACTGAAATAGGCTTAGAGATGCCCATCGACATCCTACATCCTCATGTGTAAATTTACAATATGATGGCACGCATCTTCCTTAAAGGCAGTTTGGAGAAAATCCATGTGCTCCAAACACGACTCCATTCTTAATAAGATCTCTCTTAATTGTCCCATAAAAAGAAAAGGTGGAACATGAGTGGAGGGTTTGTCTATGGGCATGTTTTGGAGTCCTATGCCCTCTTCATTATTCCCCTCTACTTAAGCCTCTCTAATGAGCACATAACAGTCTCCCTCTTTCTTCATAATTCCAATACACATTATATTCTCATAAGACAAACAATAGTCACCTAGGACTTTTGTGAGATAAAAAGTAGAGGTAGGGTCACAGGCTAGCACATGGTGTATAAGGATCATCACAAACACACCAGCACATCTCTTATTGAAATCCCTCTTGGCAACCTTCCTCATATGATTAACTAGCCACCAAATAGTGTTAATGGTATGCTCACATTTCATGCACCATTAGAATAAAAACTCATCTTGACTCACTACCCTAGTACTCTCTCTTATACTCGTTATTAAAACGGTAAGCAAATGATGCATGTGCCATAGTGATGGTTCTTTGATCTCTGAGATTTTAGTAGTCCATTGTGAGCTCCTCGATGGTTTCGCTTGAAGCTAGTGGAATCTTGCATACGCCTTTATCTTTTTATCGATCAATGGGGGATTGATAGGATATAAAGTCTTTACATTGCTAATGACCCTAAGGTATGGCATGTGATTGGACCAACAAAGAGTCATTTACCTTGCATAATTTCAAGCCTTTAGTCTAAGATAATGGTCATCGAAAGACCAAAAGTAGGATAATATATTAGTATCATCCTTAAAATATAGAGTTGCCACCTAACTTTAGTCAAGATAAGAATTTAGAGAAGGCAGAATCTGGCCTAATCTAAGTTAATTGGAAGACTCATTTAATCTTCACCCCATTAAAGATTCAATTCAAAAATTAGGTACAACTTGCGGAAGAGGTTAAGGCACCCCTAAATCGCCCAAACATTGGGATCCGACCTTTGGATAACTTTGGTTCACTTTTAATATTTTAATCAAGTTGTTACTTAGTCCAGTTAATAGCCCTAAACATTCATCTAATCACAATTCACCTAGACAAATCAAGTTATCCACTTTAAAGGAAATGAAGTCATGCATCATGGTAAAAAGAGGAATCATGCATTCCATTATCCATAATAAGAGAGTGGGATTATATAACATGGCATAGGGGTTTTACATGCATTATCATTCATCTATTCAAGCATAGTCATTCATAATCATATAGAATGGTAATCAAGACCAAGTTCATGGTCTAACTCAAGTAAGAACACCTACACCTAAACAAAGAGAATAAAATAGTGACTAATAAGAAGTAAGTGAGTACAATAAACTAAAATGAAAGCAAATAAGGTCCATAATAATCTTACCATATCTGCAAAGTCAAAGTACCTAAACATACATCTAAGTCCATAATATCACATCCCCACATCACATGGATATCATTAAACATTAATAAACATAAATATATGCATTATGAAGAGCAAAAATTGTAAACATGCAATGCAAAGCCTAATGGAGGATCTTCAATGGCCTAAGGCTAAGACATTACATAAAGAGATCATGGGATTAATGAATCCTTACTATCATTTCTCACTAAGAGCTAGGCATCCATAAACACTACTAACCATAAGAAGGGTTAGAATGTAAATTAACAAATGATAAGTTATGAAGCTAAAACATTTATTAATAATGCTTAGAATTGCATAACAAAAAAAATTGTAAACAAGCATAAAATGACTCTTAAGGTCCTAAGAGTGATTAACTCCTCACTAGGACACTGTAAAAAAAAAAGGATCAAAGTAAAATTTTAAACATCGCACTCAATCACAAATAAAGGAACATGAAGCATTGTATGAAAAGAAGTTGTAAAATACTTTAAAATCACCCCCAAGTTCCATTTTTATATGAATAGTGATCTTAAGATGTTTAGCCTCCCCCTATCTTGCTGCTAGAACATTGGAACTTTGAAAATAAATATTTTGAGTAAGGTAAAGTCTAGATGGGGAAAGAAAATAATTTTTGCAAGATTGTCCACCAGTCAAACTAGGTTGTACAACACAAGTTAAGGGTTATACAGTCCTTACTTCCTGGGTTTTACAAATAGAAAAGGAAAAGAAGGGTGAGAATGAAGAGGTTCCTAGATGTCTTTGTATGTTTCTATGCCCTTAGAGGCTCACAAGTTTAATACTTTCCCCTAAAATGCTTTGCTAATGCACAAAAATGAGAGAAAAAGGCCTAGTTCTACCTTATAATGAATTAAGATGAGTTAGGGTTTAGGGTTTCTATGTTAAGGGATGTTTGAAAGTGAATTTTTGCAAAATAACTTTAAGGTTGTCCAGACCTGTCCCTCTTTTTAAATATGAGAGGTATTTATAGGTGTTGGGTGAGTGCACTAGAGCCTAACTTGGTTCTAGTTACACTATGGATGTATCTAATCACATAAAAAGAGATGGATCTCCTGGAATTAGGGTTTGCATGTTATTTTTTAGGGTTGTACAACCTTAAGGTTTAAGAAGGGTAGTTCTAGAAGATTCTGAGGGTTAAAGTTTAAGAGTGGGTTGGATAGCCTATGTGTGAGTTGTACAACCGTGGTGGGCTAGGCTGATAGCCTGAGCTGTTGGTCTTAGGCTCTTAGTCTTATGCTTAGTTTTATGATTCCCTATGGTTTTCTAAGGTCTTTATTCTTTCTTTACTAATTCCCCTTTGCATTTTAGGATGTGTTTAGTAATTTTCATGATTAGGCTCTACATTTAGAGGAGGTCCAAAATTTGATATTTACAATTTTCCCCTTACTTTTGTGTGGCTTAGAAAATAGCATTTGATAAATGATTATTTGAATAAGTCTCAACAAAGCAAAGTAAATAGTGTAAATATTAGTACGGATACATGTCGTTAATAGCTCTTTGAGTAGGCACTAAAACTTGTTTTGATAGCTTTCTAGCAGATATCGGGTTTTTTTTATATGTTTCAATGGCTTTTCTATCAGGCACTGAAGTGATTATAAAAACTATCTAGAAGGTACCAGTTTCTTGTATCTTTCAATGACTTTCTAGTAGGTAACGAAGTGATTATGGTAGTTATTTAGCAAGTACAGGTGTTCGTCTATATTTCAATAGCTTTTTAGTAGACATTAAAGTTGTTTTGCCAACTTTTTAGCAAGTATCAAGTGTTTGTTACACTTTAGTCAGCTTCTTATAGTCATTGAGGTTATTAAATCTTCTTCCTAGTAAGTTCTTTAATCATTATAACTGATGATTTTAGGTCAAGGGATGTCTGTTGTTTGGTTCTTATGTTATTTAGGGGTCTTTCTAGCACTTTCAAAATTGAATTGATATTTTTATATTCTTTTTAGTTATCCTAGTTCATTCCTATCTCATGGCAATAGGCTTATGCCTAGATGTTGCAAGAAGTGTTTCTCTAGGTTCTGACATGAAAGAGTTTTCCTTGAAATATTCTTGAGGCCTTAAAGGAGGTCAAAGGCATTTGGTGACTTGATTTGAATTAGAAAGCCTAAGGTGTTCTCTAGGTGTTCTGAAAATGATGAGAGCATTTTGGTAATTTACCAACATCCTAGCTCTAGAGACTGTTTAAGGATAATTTGGCATCTTAGTCAACCATTCGAAGGGTAAAATTATCTTTTTTAGATAAAGGTATTTGAAAAATAAGCCATTCTTTGACTCATTAGGAAGCTAAAGGATTTTGATAATTTGGTTGCTTTGGAGTTCTTTAAGAAGCTAAGGGTATTTTGGTAATTAGAATTGAAAGAAAGGTTGGAGGTATTTTAGTAAATTGGCATAATTAGGCTTAAAGAGAGGCTTAGGGTATTTTGGTAAATTGATGGCACTTGACTTAAAGAGAGATTATAGGTATTTTGGTAAATTGGTGGTAGTTGGGCTTGAAGAGCATGGTTAGTCTCAGTAGGCCAAAAAAGGGAATAAGATTGGATGGATTAGAAGGTGAGATGGGCTAACAAGGCCTAACTTGGGCTCGCTCTCTTCAAGGGGGTTGTACAACCCTACATAAGGTTGTATAGACCAGAGGTCTATACAGACCAACCAAAGTTGTATAGCCCTAATCCATTATATATACCCCTTCAAAAGCAACCTTTTTTATTTGCACTGTTCCTCTTCTCTCTCTTCTCTTTCTCTCTCAAAGTTTCAAACTCAGTTTTTAAGTTCCCTTAGCTTTTTAAGTGATTACCATGGCCAAGTACTGGGATGATGAGATATTCAATATCTAAGAGGAGTTTCCTTATGAGGACCTTGTAACACTGGATACATTAAAGTAGTTGCACTCCTAGTGGGGGTTTGCAATGATGAGCCCATACAAGGGTGTGACTACCCATTCAGGGGTGCGATTGCAAAGATGGTCCCACCTAACTTTCCTCCAGCTAGCAACACTTCAACAGTCTACAACATGTACTGTTACCTTGTAAGAGCTGCCTCGAGAGCAATAGACATTTTTTCCTTTTATCTTATTCGATTTACTCTTTGTTTATCTTGTCACTATATATTTTAAATGTTGCCCTGGAATTTCTTTTTTATCTGCGAGCCATAGGTTAGCTTATAAAATATTCAAAAATAATATCTAGTGCACTCACCCTTTATCTTTAGTGAAATTTTATTTCTTACTTGTCAGCCTGGTTATTAGTCTTGATTTGCATGCACTTAGGCTTTATTTTGTGATCTGCATAAGGAACGATTAAAATTAATTAATAGAATAACCTATTAATGATTAGGGTACATACCTAGAATTGTAAATAATTTATTTATCCGTCCTATTGACCTATTGGTCTTTCAATGCTTTATTTGGAAGTATTGATTGAATTTTTTTTTAGGAAACTATCTTCATAATTTCCTCAAAACTTGCGATTAATCCCCGGTGACTAGGACTTATTATTTCTTTGCCTTTGAATTCAGATTTCCCTAATTCTTTTGTTCTCTAGCCTCGATAATTGAGCAAAATGTATACATAAGTTATTTTCCATTATTCATCCCTTTTTTTCTTCTTTTTCTTTTCTCGTAGGGGATTATCACCTTCTAGAAGGGAGGTAAGGCTATAGGCCCTGTTGGGGAGTGGGGTCGGACACTGTATCCACGGGTCCTAGCTTTCTTGGAGGGGATGATGATTTGGACCTTCATGCAGATGCTACCATATGAGACGCAAAGGTTGATCTAGTGATGATGCATACGTTATTGAAGCGATATATGGATATGACTCACACCTTTCATCTACCTTTGATTGATGAGATGATGATCACACTCAGGGACTTCACCTTCCTGACCAGGCTGCGATTCACAACTATTCTTTTACCCACTGATTTTGTTGTGCATGAGTCAGTGCTTCAGAAGAACTACTTGCTTAGGGTCATCGGTTGTGTTCCCCTGCTTAAGAGGAGCAGGATTGTGGTAAGGTCCAGTATACGGACTAGCGCACCTCAGGTCATTGATGATAGCTCTGATGTGGTGATCAACTAGCACAAGCGTTGTTTCATGTTGTATGCCATGTCGAGGACCTTATTCTCTAGTTCCTCTAATGTAGCTAAGCTTGCTTGTATTGGTGCTAGAGGACTTGGGCCTACTGCACCATTTTGACCAGGGGTCTGTGACATTGGCATGCCCTTACAAATATCTTAATCGGTACTCTTAGGGAATAGGGTACATGCGTGGTGTATGGAGGGTTCTCATCACAAGTATCTCTTAATTCTTTTTTATGTTTGAGTCCTATTTGATTGCTTTGAGACTTATGATATCTTTGTTGATAGGCATGAGACATTGAGCTAGGCCTACTAGTGGGGCTAGACCCCAAGGATGACATGGATGGTGGCTACCCTTATATCTCACGGTGGAGCATTGTGTCTTATGAGGAATCCTTTGTCATTGCTAGGTGCACCTGCCCAAACATAATTACACTGGACCAGGTACTTCTCCCTACATAGATAAAATTATGTGTTATTTTATTACTTGGTTTTACACTTATATTGGTTTTCCATCCTTATTGTAGCTATGCCTTGACTAAAGGGATCCCATGGAGATATGGCCTCTAAAGGTGGTAGAGACAGAGGCTATCTCTTTTGGCTATCATTTGATGGTGGGGCCCTCCATTCGAGAGTGGTACTTAAAAGAGCACATCTTTCATTAGCACAATGGTCCAAATAAGCGATCGATCCTACAACGCCCACCCACAAGCTTGTTCTAGCTGAGGGACCTTGAGAGTATAGAGCTCACCATAACACTATGCTACTTGCCAAAGGAGTAACTATCTTTTGCTAATACTCTCTGCAAGTCCTGGATGGTTGAAGCACTCATGGGAAGTATTACTCTCTTAGACGTAGCTAGTCAGGCATTCCGTTGATATGCGACTAATGAGGAGATCATCCTACAGTGGGGAGGTTGAAGTACCACTGCATAGGCTACATGATGATCTGCTACTCCTACTTTTGCATTTAGGCCGCTATTGCTCGAGGCTACAAATGGGCCTACAAATCAACTTCATGCTAGACAGTCTAGTAGAGTCTTGCATGACTTCATTGACGGGGCCCATGATGTCACTACGGATCATTCAGTCTAATTATATATTTAAGCCTACCAAGACCACCCATGTAAGCATTTACTTATTTTTCTTCTTGTAACCTGACTATGATGTGGGCTTTGTTTCTAAGGATGCTTCTCTTTTCCTTGTTGTAGATTCCTCACATACGGGTCGAGGCTATGATCATTCTAATAGCTAGCTACCTTAAAGAGGGCTATGATGTAGTAGACATGTTCCATGCAAGTTAGTAAAGGAAAACAAAAGCAATACATATTCATGATTTGTGTTTTGTGTGTTTTATGTCCTATTTATCCTACCTCTTGTGTTTCTTGTAAGAGATGATCTAGCACTTAAACCATGAGATTAGAGAGAAAGATCAGCATTTAAAAGAGGCAGAGATTGAGACCTTAGCTCAAGCAGTTGCGGAGCACAAATGTGTGGCGACAGATGATAAGGTTGAGGATTTCGAGGCGACTCCTTATAGTGGCAGAGACAACTGAGCTCTAAAGACCCTTTTTTTAGCTTTAGAATATTTTTTTTCTTTTCCATTTCACTACAGTACATTTAATTGATATTTTACATAGCTGTACAGTTTTATTGGGTGATTTTAAAGCCCTAATTTTTAGATGTTTGCTTAAGACTTTAGGGTAAACTAAGGCGACATTACCTCTATTGTTTTAGTCAAACTTTGATACTTTGATTTTCTTTTAATGTAGAAACATGATTTTGGCATTGGATTGTGTGTCTTTGAATGCATGATATCATTCTTTTACATATATGCTTTCCAAGACAGGTACAAATGTCATTTTAAGCTCAAAGTGCAAAGGAGAAGCTGCCCACTCTCTTCCTAGAAATTAAAGGTTGTACAGCCCTAGTGAGAGGCTATACAAACCTGATCAGAGGTTATATTGACCTGTTAGCCTTCTTTTCTTCTATAAATACCCACTTTGAACTTGTTCTTCACACCCACTACTTCTGGTTCTCAAACCATGTTAAGAGCATTTCTAAAGTCTCTTTCTCCCTAAATCTGGTCTAATCTACAGTGGACAAGTCTTTCAGCTCTTTGCTATGTCTCTTCTGTCCACCTTAACACTCACTTTCTATGGGCAGCCTATGACTTATGGGATCTCACTACCCATACTTTTCACTTTGGAGATGTGGATATATGACTCTTGATGAAGGAATTTAGCGTCATTCTCGACTACTGCATTATAACTACAGACCAGATTGCACTGCCTCAACTAGATTACCCACATGTTCAGAAGATGGTAGAGCTATTAGGCATACAATATGAGGAGGTACCCAAGTACACATTGGACAAGGAGAAAATCCTAATGGCTCATTTCATCATTATTTTCCTTTCTAAGGGCCACATTTGGGCAGCTCAGGTCCGTATTACAGTAACCATTCTGATGGGCGAGTATTTGTTGGGGAGGGATGATGGAGAGATCGACCTATAGATCTTACCACTCTTAGAAGAAGCTGAGCTAAGGAGGACCCCTGTGCCAATGATCTTGGGCAAGATCATCATGGCGCTTGATAGAGTGGCTCTTAATATTAATGACTCTTTTACAGGGAGCCGGTTGTTACTTCAGGTAAGAGTTCCTCTTACAATAACTTTTCTTATGTGTTTGTGTTTTTTCTCATTTTCTTCTCTTTTTTTCTTCCTTTTATTGCTTTAACTTTTGCCTAGACCACCCTTTTGAGTTTTCAATCAAGCGGGCTGCTTACTTTTGCTTAGGCTGCCCTTTTGTGTTTTCAACCTAATAAGCACATTTTAATTTTTTTTCTTCTTTCTTCTTTTTTCCTTCTTTTTTCTTTTTTTTTTTTTTCTCTTTTCTAGATATTCATGGAAGAAAGATTGACATTATTGGCTGCTACAACCATGGATGCGAGACTTTACTACCTACAGCATCATTCAAATCATTGTCTGACAAGGTCGACTGCTTCTAAGGTTGAATGGGATGTCCCGTATCATTGTCTCCAACATTCATTAGAGCTGCCCATGGTGGAATTTGATGCAAGCTTCCTTAAGAACTTACAAGGATTGTGTCATTCTTCCTACCTTAGCTTTGGGCATATTTTATGATCTAACCCATGTGCATCGCCAGTTCAGTGCTCTTTAGTTTGAGGTATAGTTCCTCCCTTCATTTGTAAAGGGTCGTTAATCTCAACGCTTCTTAGATAAGATCGAGGCTACATGGAATAACTGCCACATCTATGAATTCCACACTAATCAAGACTTTTAGCTTGATGATGATGCATACTATATGACATGGTTATGTGACCTTTAGAGCTAGAGGCATCACGTTAACAAATTTTAGATAAAGATCTTTCACAAAAAAGATTGTTTTATATTTACTTATAGTTCAAAAGCATGTATGACTAATTCACTTTAATTATGCAAATATACTTTCATTTGATATTATGTTTAATATAAATCATTTACATTTTGCACGTTACACTTTGATTAAGTGCATAATTTTGGCTTTTAATGTTGGCACATTAGAACATCTAATTATCTTGCTTAGTGTATTTATCTTGTTGATCCTTTGCTCATTCATCCTTGTTTCTCCATCGTCGCCCAACTATCCTGCTGATGGTCCCTTAGTGGTTGATCATGCTTTCTTAACTTTTGCTTGCATTTATTATATTTTTTTTGTGCTTTAACTTTTGCCTAAGTCACCCTTTTGGGGTTTTTGACTTAACAAACTTTTTTCTTTTTCCTCTTTTATCATTTTTATTATCTTTATGCCTTAACTTTTACTTAAGCCGCCATTTTGGATTTTTGACTTAGCAAACTATTTTATTTTTCTTACACCTCACATGAAATACTTTTTCAATTGATCTAATTTCACTAACTCGATGAGTTCATTCTCATCCATATCTATTAGTTTCACTGTGCCGCTTGAATATATTTGTTTGACAATATACGGGCCTTTCGAATTTGGCCTAAACTTTCCTCGAGGATCCTGAGTCTGCGGTCAAACTGTCTTCAGCACCAAATCACCAACCTTTATCACGTTTGGCTTGATTTTTTTTTTTTTTAAACACACGAGCCATCCTAGTTTGATATAATTGAATATGGTATAGGGCCTTCAACATCTTCTTATATAATAAAGTTAGTTGTTCCAGTCTACTCCTCATCCATTGGTACTCAAGAATGTTATATTCAACTAATACTTATAAGGAACTTCACTTTTAGTTCAATTGGTAGTACTACCTTCATCCCATTTAACAAAGAATATAATGTCATCCTAGTTGATGTTCTTATCATTGTTTGATAACCCCACAATGCGAAAGCTAATTTCTTAGACCAATCTTTACACATCTCAACCATCTCAGTAAGGATGTTTTTGACATTCTTATTGGTTGGTTCCACTGCTCTGTTAGCCTGCAGCTTATAAGGTGATGACTTAAGGTGGACTACTTTGTATTTTTCCAATGTGACTTTGTCCTCTACTGAAAATGGACACCATTATCTGTAACAATATGATGCAGCAAACCATAGCGACAAATGAGATTTTTCTTAATGAATCGTCTCATCTCTTCTACCCACTTTGAGAAGTAGTCCATTGCTACCATAACATACCTATGCCCTATTGTAGACACTGGTCTAATCTCTCTAATTACATCAATGGCCCATGATACAAAGGGGTAAGGCGAGGTCAAATTCTGTAACTCGGTCGATGGAAAGTGATTAAGACTACCATGAACTTGATATTCATGATTGCTTAAAACCTTCTAAATACAGTCATGTTCTATAGTTGTCCAGTAATATCCCAATCTTAAAACTTTCTTTGCCAACACTTTACCATTCATGTGGGGACCACAAACTCCTGCATCTACCTTTTTCATGACCCTACTAGCCTTTTCTTTTTCCACACACCATAAATAAACTCCATCGGACATTCTCTTATACACTACCCCATCATAAACCATAAACTATGAAGACAACCTTCAAATCACATCATTATCCTTCTTTTTGGCCTCTTTTGGGGTATTTAACGTTCTCCAAATACCTTTTTATATAAAAAATACCAAGGATAGTTCTCTACTGATACTTGCATCACCCTTTTACCTATATAATATAACACTTCAAATTGAAGTGTGATCAATAGATTCATAGGGCATTGCCTCTGGTCCATCCCAGACAAAGACTAGAGTGGCTAAGACATCAACCACTGCATTTTCTTCCCTTAACAAATGGTGGAATATGACTCTCTGAAAAACTTGCACCAATCTTTTATATGCTCTAAATATGGGCCTAAATGTTATTCCTTCAGTTCCTATTTGTTTGTAATATGTGAGATGACCAGCAATAAGTCCCCAAACACCTCACTATCTTTACCCTTATTTGCTTCAAGAGTTTAAGACAATGTGTGCATTCCTTATACTCAACCATGTTATTGGTAACTTTACAGTCCAGCTTCTTAGTGAGAAAGAGCTCTCCTTCTAGCGAGATCAAAATTACCCCAATACCTGACCCTTTCTTATTTATTATTCCATCAAAGTATACTCTCCGTCATTGAGGCTCAATTACTCCTAACCCTTCATCTAGGAACTGTGGAAGTTTAGATTCTCTTTCTTTGAAAGGTTATTATGCCAAATACTATGAAACCGCTCATCCTTTAGCTACATACTTAATATCAAATTTAGTCAACAAGATTAACCACTTTACCAATCTTTTGATTAGGGAAGGGGCCTCATGTAAACACGTAATTGAGTCTAGCTTTGAAACCACTTTTATGGAATATCACTGAAAATAATGCCTTAACTTCTTTATTGTCTAAACTAGTGCAAAATAGGTCTTCTCCACTTGATTGTGCTTTAGTTCATGGGATATAACTTCTTGCTAAAATAGTACACTGCATGTTTGTTTCTTATTCCATCTTCCTAAGCTAACGTTGCACACACATAAATGTCTTCCACTATTAGATACAAATTTAATGATTTTTTAGACTTCGACAACTTTAATACAGATGGTTTTGCCATATACTCTTTTATTCTTTCGATGGCCTTTTGACATTATTCATTCCACTTGATCAGCTGATGCTTCCTTAACAGCTTAAAGATCATCTCACAAAATGGGAGTTGGTATGGCTATGAATTGGCTAATATACAACAAGTGACTTAGAAAACCTCGGATCTCATTCTCAATCTTAGGTGCAAGCATATCCTGAATTACCTTTACCTTATCTGGATCTACTTTGATTCCCTTTTCACTAACCACGCATCTTAATAGCTTATTAGCGGTGGCCTCAAATGCACACTTCTTTATATTTAACCTCAAATCGTACAATAGGGTAGTTGTCATTTGTTGTTATGTTGCTTTCGTATTCTTTAACCCAAATGACATCACTTTATAACAATATGTCCTCTATTCTATGATAAAGGTTGTCTTCACCTTATCTATGATAGTCATGGGAATCTAGTTATACCTAGAGAATCCATCCATGAAGGAATACATAATGCAAGTTACAATGTTATCCACTAATACGTCTATGAGTGGTAAAGGAAAATCATCCTCTAGGATGTCTTATTCATATCCCTATAATTGATAGACATACCTACTCTTCCATCCTTTTTCAGTACCAACACTATATCGGTTATCCATTTGGGATAATCTACTACCTCTAAGAACTTGACATTCAATTGTTTTGTTATTTCTTTCTTAAGCAACTAGGCCCACTCAGGTCTCATTCTTCGAAGCTTCTGCTTTACCGATTTCATGTGTGGGTAAGTCAAAAATTTGTGTTCAGTAATTTGCCTATCAACCCCTGGCATGTCTTTATATGTCTAGGCAAAAACCCTATGATATTTCTTGAGTAGCTATTTAAACTTCCTTCACTTCTCCATTGTAACATCACTAGCAATATGCAAGATCTTCAAACTTTCCTGTGTACCAAGATTAAATGCAATGGTATGCACAAAATTATTATTAAATATGCTTATGAAATGATGCATACTATGCATTCTACCATAAGGAAACACATCACATAAGTAAGCAAATTCATCATTCATTGTCTTAAACTTAGAAAGAAATACTTCATCATCCTCAAAGAGCTGGAAACAAAAACAACAACAGTGGCAAGAAAGTCAACTTCATCTGGTTGCTTACCTGAACTCTTTTCTGCTTAAGCCTTTTCCTTTTTTTCACCTTTTGCTTCATCAGTTAAAAACCCAAGATCAACATTTTGCAAAGGATTTGCCTCATTCCTATTATTTATACCAATAATAGCCTTGACAACTCCCTTAAAACTCTATTTCATATGATCATCCCCTAGCTCAATCTTAAGAATGTTTGCCCAAAGTGTTGTACCATTTACCACGGTAGACTCAGTCTCTACTATAGAGCTCTACATTTCCTTGTCACTTACTTCCTTAATGGAATTCACAATCATGCTCTCAATGTCCTCCAATTTTATCCCTATATAGACAACCTCAGTGAACTTGCATGGCCCAGTATACTCCGACTCTGGATCTAAAAAATGTGCACATTATTTTATTGAGTCAAACTCCTTCTTGGCATGATCTTCCCTAGTGGTCCAAAAATTCTAATCCAACACATGCTGCTTCCTCTGTTCATCAATGATCTTCTTTTTGTCACTCCATGACCGCATAGACTGAGGCTTGTACAAAATTATAGACAGACTAAATTTTGACCATCCTTTGTCTTTGCAACCTGTTTCCCTTTTTTCTTTCTCTTTTTCTTACCATCCTCCTCTTTTGATGAGTCCTGGTAATTTTGATATCCCAATTCACCAACATTCAGCTAAAAAAAAGCCTTCTTAAGTTCATCCATATCCTTGCCTAATGACTCCTCATTCTTGGTGGCCTCATGTCCAACTTTCTTAATGGCCTCCTTTTTTTTTTTTTTTTATAAAGAAATCTAATGGTGGTCTATGCAAGTCCTTTACTTTTTGCTTCAACTCTTTACCGTGATATCCCAGTCCTTTCCTTATAGTCTAAGTGAGGATTTCTAGAAACTTTGATATGTTGGTGAAATTCTTTCCTAACCCCTATCCTAGAAGAAAGTTCATATTCTTCACAATTCCCATCACCTTAGGATCAACCCATTTGTCAGTGACTCTAGCAATCTGAAACCATTGGAGATGCGAAACAACCATACTTAAAAGCTGATACAATCTCTCCAACCTCAACACAGATGGTCACAATCTCTCCTTTATAAGGAATCTTAATTTTTTGATGAACTGTAAAAGGCACACCACCCAATAAGTGGTACTATGGTCTTTCTAGAAAAAGCGAAAAAGCGATTGAAATGTCCATGACTGTGAATTCTACCATTGCCTCCACTATGCCCATTTTTACCAAGGTCTTGAACACACTCGAAGTTGGCCTCCAACTATCGTCATAAGCTTAAATGACACTATCAGAAGCTTTCAAATCCTTCTCGGACAAACCAAACTTATGTAGTAACTTCAGTAGGCAGATGTTAGTACGAGACCCATCATCAACCATCACACATGTTATGCATCTAGCTTTTACCTCTACTTGGATAAATAGGGCTAAGTTATGATCCTTTCCTTCTTGTGGCAAATCCTTATCTAAAAAAGCGATTTTACCCTTATAAGTCACCAATGCAATGACATCCAATTGAGTAGCTTCTTTTGAGATAATTAGACTCTACAGAGCCTCAATCATGGTCCTTTTATGCTCCTAAGAGGTAATGAGCAACTCTCACACACTAATTTGGGCTAGCATCTTCTTCAACTATTTAACAATAAGATTGTTATCTTATTTCCCCTTTGTAATGAGTTTGTTTGCCTTCTTCTCAACCTTTGTTTTTTTAGGAGCTTCCTTATCAGGATAGTATTTCTTATTGCATGTCATATGGCTCACTTGCTTCACTTTTTTTCTTTTCATCATTCTCTTTCCATAGTTGGATCATCCTTTTTCTCTACTCTTGTTTTGTTTCTTCATTTGGAATTTTTTAGGGATTAATAGTACAAACAACTAGAGTCTCCCTTATGACCTCCTTGATGGTAACAATAACAACTTTTTTGAGAATTCTAGAATCTATCATGAATGTCCCCAAATTTGGGGGAGGAACGTTATGATAGTTTGGAAAAGGGTTCCCTCGGAAGCTAGGCCTTGCAAAATTTGGTGGAATAATCATCTTGTTATCAAGAAACTCTAAATTTCATACGTTAGTCTATAATAGTCATCGATGTTGTGACCTGCTCCTTGATGAAAAGGATAATAAGCTTTGGCAACAAATTAGGGGGTGGTCTTGGTGTTAGAGGCTTTAGCACTCCCTTCTTTTGCAACTTCTCAAATGCCTTGGATAGAGGCATTCCAAAAATAGTAAACTATCTTTGCACTCTTATTGCATTTACATCAATCGTCTTGTTTTGCTCAATTTGATGTTAAGATGGGGCACTTCTTCTTTCCCTATACCATCTTCTTAACTTGAATTCTAACTCTTCAACTTGTAAGCCTACTTTTAAAAGGTCTTTAAAGTTCCTAGCAAACATTCTCCTTATTCTACTGTCAATACCAGACAGAGCTCCTTTTACAATCGTTTTGACTTACTCTCTCTCTGTAAGCCTTATGGTTGCTTCTAAAGTCATCTTCTTCCATCTTGTAATATAGTCTTTAAAGCTCTCATTGATTTGTTACTTCAAAGATTCCAAATCTTAGAATGTGACTTCTAGATCTAAATTACAATCAAAATGCCTCTCAAAAGCCTCTGTTAACTTTTTTTAGACTTTCTTGATAGTTTTTATTTCGTAGAAATACCTTTTCTTTGCAAACCCTTCCAATGACAACTCAAAAAGCTTTAACATGGTATTTGGCAAAGCCCCAAAAGCCTTGATGACTAGCACAAATGAATGAACATGGTTTTTAGCATTCTGGATCCCCGTAAATTTAAGAAGCTTAGGCATATAGAAGTTAGTTAGTAGCTTCTTAGGTTTGTGGGCCAGCAATTCCTCAGTGTCTATTCCCCTTTCGAAACCTTTATCACCCAAAACCTTTTGTATTTTCTTTAACTATTTAGCAAAGTCATCAAATCGAGTTATCTTAAGTCATCAAATCAAGTTATCTTCTTCTTACTTTCCACAAGTTTTTTTAAAACAACAATTATACTTCCCACTTCCTTAGCAATCTTGCTTTCATGTTATTCCTTCATTCTAAATAGATCATCATCAATCACCACATGTTATGGTACTTCCATTGATGTTTTCTCTTTATCAATTCTATTAGTAGAGGTCACCTCCTTTTTTGGAATCTCATTGATGTGTTTGTTTACTTTCTTAAAAATCCTTTTTTCTATTTTGTGGTTGAAGTCAGCCAACATCTTTTTGTAAGACTTCTAGTGGTATGGTTTGTTTTATAATTGGGTTGACTTTCTGGCTCAGACTTAGAGTCTTATTCTTTCTAGCAAGTTAATTGCCCCCTTCTCTTCCATGAAGGTTTCGATAAAGCTATGATGGCTACAAGACAAGGATTATCGATATGATGCATGAACATGTAATGATGCATGGATACATGCTATGCACAAATCATTTTTCACAAGATCCTACTAACCTTATTTCTCCCACACACGAGGTCTAATGGCTCTTTCCTAGGTGAGGTCTCATTCTTATACCATTATGAGGTAAAGAATGCGTGGGGTTGCATCAGATCGAGAAGAGTTTAAGGATGTACACAAAAATTATTTACATGGCAAGGAAGGGGAAATACATAAGTATTTACATGTGGGAGATAATTACATAACAAGGGATAGTGAAACATTTATGCTTACATTAGGGATAACTAACCATATTTTTGGGGACTTTCCCTCTCATTTAAAGAAGAAATGCAAATAAGAGGGGTGACTTATTCCTAGGAGATATTGGCTCCTACATATACCTTGTGGTTGATATAGTCAGTGCAGTTGATGGCTCCCATAAGCTTGAAAGGCGATTGTCGTGATCCCCTATTTGATATACCAAGGTACTAGGCTCATCAGTGATAAATCCTCCTCATAATCTCTTAAGTCCAAATAGAGCTTAAGTCTTAAGTTTAGAGAACCATTGGTTTGTTTATGGAAAACCTAGTGATCGTGGTGAAGTGTGAAGATTACATAAATGCAGTGGACTTACTCAATAAAAATTTTAAAATATTAAAAAGTGAAATAGAGATTGAATGTGAAGTCAATTTTGAGTCTTCGGTTGAGTCGCCACTATGAGCACCTCAGTGGTTTCGCTTGAACTAGTGGAATCTTATTTGCGACTCCATCCTTTTATTGACTAACAGGGGATTGAGAGGATAGAGGCTCTTCACATTGGTAATGACCCCAAGGTATGGCATGTGATTGGGCCAACAAAGGGTCTTTTTAGGCCTTATGCAATTTAAAAGCCTTTAGTCCAAGATAACGGTCATTGAGGGATCGAAAGCAAGACAATACGTTGGTATCATCCCTAAAATATGGAGTTACCACCCGACTTGGATCGTGATAAGAATCTAGGGAAGTCAAAATTTGAACATAAACTAGGTCAATTATAAGGCCTATTTCATCTTCACCCCATCAGAAATTGGGTTCGAATATTAGGTATAATGTGAAAAGATGTTAAGGCATCCCCAAATTGCCTAGACATTGGGATCTGACCTTTGAGCATCTTTGGTTCAATTTTAATATTTTAACTAAGTTATTGATTAGTCTAATTAACAGCTCTAAACATCCATCTAACCATAATTCACCTAAACAAATCAAATCATCCACTTCAAATGGAGGGGGGGGGGGGGGTCATGCCTCATGGCAAAAAGGGGAATCATGCAATTCATTATCCACAAATAACATTCTAAAGAGGGGAGTGGGATCTTATGACATGGTATAGGGTTTTACATTCATTATCATCTATCCATTCAAACATAATCATTCATAATGATATAGAATGGTAATTAGAACCATATTCATGGTCTAACTCAAGTAAGAAAACCTACACTAAAAGAAAGAAAACAAGTTAGTGACTAACGAAAGGAAAGTGAGTAAAAAAAAGACTAAAAGGAAAGCAAATAAGATCCATAATAATCATCTTATCACATCTCCAAAATCAAGGTACCTAAACATACATCTAAGTCCATAATATCACATTCCCACATCACATGGATAACATTAAACATTAATAAACATGGATATATGCAATATGAAGAGCAAAAATCATAAACATGCAATGCAAAGCCTAATGTAGGATTTTCAATGGCCTAAAGCTAAGTGATCACAAAAAGAGGTCATGGGATTAATGAATGTTCCCTTTCACTGTTCACCAAGAGCTAGGCATCTACAAGTACTACTAACCATAAGAAGGGTTAGAATGCAAATTAACAAATGAGAAGTTATGAAGCTAAAACCTATATTAATAGTGCTTAAAAATGCATGACTAAAAAAAATGAAAACAAGCTTAGAAATACTCTCAAGGTCCCAGTAGTGACTAACTCCTCACTCAGTCACTATAAAAAAAAAAAAGAAGGATCAAAACAGTACCTTAAACATCATACTAAATCACAAATAAAGGAACACGAAGCATTGTATAACAAGAAGTTGTAAAATCACTTTAAAAACACTCCCAAGTTCCATTTTTAATATGAATAGTGATCCTAAGATGTTTAACCTCCCCTATCTTGCTATTGGAACATTAAAAAAATGTTTTGAATAAGGTGAAGTCCGAATGAGGAAAGAAAATCATTTTTTATAAGATTATCTACCAGTCAAATTAGGGTTGTACAACCCTAGATGAGGGTTGTGCAACCTAAATACAGGGTTATACAACCTACAAATAAGGTTGTATAACCTTTGTTTCTCGGGTTTTAAAAATAGAAAAAGAAAAGAAAGGAAAGAAGAAAAAGATGAATGAAAGGGCTCCTAGGTGCCTTTATGTGTTTTTGTGCCCTTAAAGGCTCATAAGTTTAATACTTTCCTTTAAAATGCTTAAGGAATGCACACAAATAAGGGGGAAAAGCCTAGTTAAACCTTGAAATAAATTAGGATGTGTTAGGGTTAGGGTTTTTTGTGTTAAGGGATGTTTGAAAGTGAATTTTGGCAAAATAACTTTAAGGTTTTTTAAGCCTCTCCCTGTCTTTAAATTGGTAGGGTATTTATGAGTGTTAGGTGGGTGCACCAGAGCCTAACCTAGTTCTGGTTGCACCATAGATACATCCAATTATAAAGAGAGAGATTAATCTCTTAGAATTATAGTTTGCATGTGGACTGTACAATAAAAAATAGGTTGTACATCTATTTGTCAGGGTTGTACAACCCTAAGGTTAAAAGAGAGACCAATTCTAGAAGGTTTTGAGGGTTAAGGTTTAAGAGTGGGTTTGTACAACCATATAAGTGGGTTGTATAACCTTATATATGGGTTGTACAACCTTAGTGGGCTAAGTTAGCAGCCTAAGTTATTTGTCTTAGGCTTGGTGCTGGGCTTTTGGTATTAGGCTTAGTTTTATGCTTCTCGAAGGTTTATTAAGGCTGTTATTCCTTCATTTGGCAATTTTCCTTTGCATTTTAGGGATGTGTTTAGTGATTTTCATCATTGGACTCTGTATCTAGAGGTTTGAAATTTGAAGCTTGCACCTAAATAAAAGCTTAAGTCTCAAGTTTGAATAACCCATCAATTGGATAAAAGGTCGACCTATTGCAATCTATTAAATGTAATGAATAACTCAATTAACAAGGATAAATTATAAAAGTGAACCAAAGATTACAACATGGAAAATCAATTTTGTTAATCCTCAATAAAGTCATTACTGTGAGTAACTCAAGCTTTCATAGCGACTCTCAAATGAGTGAAATCTTACAAACTCCTAACTTGATGTTTCAAGAGGGAAAATATTTGAAGAACATGTGACCCTGAGGCATTAACATTACTTCTCTACTTTGAATGATGTGTTTTAAATGATAACAAAATAATGACAAAACCTTGAGAAGTTCTAATGTTTATATTTTAATGTTTTTATATTCTTTAGGGAGAAAATGTTAGGGGAACATGGTATGAATGCTTGGAGGATATGTGACCCTAAGTGTTTTTATATAAGAGGTGCAATTGTGCACATTCAACGGGAATTGACAACTCGCAACAGGCATTGGACAATTGGTATAACACGAGCTATGCATTCTGGACATCGCCATAGGCATTGAACGATTCAACATGCATTAAAAATTTGCCAACAAGCATTGGACAATTGATCTGGCATAGTTGTGCACATTGAACCTCATAATGGACATTACTCTTGCCCTTATAGCAGGTATTGCATATTCACAAATAGCATTGGAAACATGCCCAAAATTGTGCTAAAGTTTTTGGAACTTGAAACGGGCCTTGGTCCTCCTCTAATTGGCATTGAAGGCATTGTTAATTGGTATTATGAGTTTCTCAATAGGTATAAAAAGCAATAGTGCAAAGTTTAAAAAATAGAGCACTAAGTTCATGTTTTCTATAAATGAACAACGAGCGTTATTCATACTCCAATAGGCATGAAAGTTGAGAACAACTACCATAGAAAGATTGACAATGGATGTTAGAGCTAGATGTTACAACATCAATGGGCATTGTCATCTCTAACGTCTAGTTTTGAAGAAAAACTATCAGACTTAACATCAACTATTTTAATGGCTAGTTTTAGAGTTTGATTATATAATAAACATTTTTGAAGACTAGAAAGATGTTAGAAACTTTGTGAACACTTGTGAACAATTTGTAAAAATTTAACAGTCTCTATTTAGTGACTACAACCATGTCAGTAGCTAAAGTATGAACCTTATTGACTATAATGTGTAGTAGCTAACTTGTTGTCATTTAGTGACTATAACTGTGTTAATAGTTAAAATCAAACCTTAGCGACTAAATGATGTAATAGTGAAACAGTTGCCATTTACTATCTCCATAGTTGCCTTTTGTCATTTATTAGCTATTGCTTTAGCGACCAAAATTAATAGCAACTATCTTAGTAACTACTAGCCTTGTGTAGTAGCTAAATAACTACTATTTAGTCGCTAAATTTAGTATATAGCTATTAGGAAAATAATGACTACAATATGTTAGTTTCCAAGGTCTTAACTACTACAAAAATAGGACTTAGTTACTACATTTTTGTAGTAGCTAAATCATGATTTTTTTTTTGTAGTGTTTAACATTATTTTCTTACCCTTTTGGGCATGAATTCAATAAACTTCTCATCATCGAGCATGTATCCTAACAATTTAAAATCTAGTGCTCATAGTGAGGCTTTTGAATAATTAAAATCTAATCCATATTTATCTCTTGCAGTCTTTTTGGAGCCTAAAATTAGATCAAGTTTTTCTTTACCTTATGTAGAAGTCTTTAAAATTTAAAACCTTTTTTTTTAATACTCTCATTTGAGAAGATATGAATTCATAAAATTTCTTCTAATTGATTAAGGCCTCATTTTCTTATTTTCAAACATTAAATGGAGGTCTTGTAATTGAATACCTCTTTTTTAAAATATTTTAAGACTCATTCATAGTTAGTTTTGTTGAAAAATGGAGGTCTTGTAATTGAGTAGCTTTCGATCCATTCTTATTTTGGATTTTTTATTGTCATCGATCTAGTCCTTTTGCAATTTAGTTTTAAAAAGATGTTAGACTCTGATATCAATTGTTGACATTAGTGAACCTGTCAAACTAAGAGGGAGGAGTGGATTGATTTTTATTAAGAAAAACAACTTGATAAGGTGAAAGGAGAAGGAAAAATTAAACATAAAAGAGATATAGTGATTCAACAATGTGCCTATATCCACTCCCTAAGTTACACTAAGGCCTTTCACTATTTTTTCAAGGATCAAATATAACTTATCCTTTTGGGATAAGGATGAACCTTTGTACACTTTCTTTTCAAAGGCTTAAGAAATTTAAATCCACTTCTAAATATTTTAATAGGCACAATACCAACTTATTCCACTTAACAAAGTATTGAGCCTTTCTTAGTGTCGAAACCTCTATAGTAGGCAATAAATATAGTTTTAGTACTCAAAAAGCCTACTACACTAACAAATTCAAATGTTAGTTACAAATTTACACAAAATTTACTCAACCCAAAATACAAAAACAATGCCTAAAGATGGTTTATATACTAACGTAATGCTTTGATAATTCTCTTCTTACTTTTTGGACTTTAAAATTTGAAATCCCTAAAAACTAGTTGATAGAAATAAGTTGAGAAGTTTTGTCAGCTTTGAAAAACTAGTTGTTATAACCTATTAATAGTTGTTGATTCTATTCCACCATTATTAAGATCCTAAATGTCTCTTTTAAATGATCGTTGGTTGTTTGCAACACCTGCCAAATCCATCTAACAATGCTCGTTAGAGTTTTGACATAATTGTTGTCCATTTCTAAAATTAGACAAACTAGTTAAGGTGCTTCCTAAAGGTTTTTGTAATGGTGATTGGACTCCTTCCACTCTGGTTGAACACTTCCATGACTATTGCATTTTTCTTCATGATCACTGAGTCACCTTCAAATTAGGCAAATGAGTTGAGGTACTTTATAGAGTCTTTTTGCATGCTCGTTGTTCTCTATCATCACTTATTATTTTTCTTACACACTCATTGGTGTATTTCCTCATTCATTAGAGACTTTAGTATTCTCTTTCTCCCTTCATTTTTGCCTTTACACTAAATTCATTTAGCGTGCTTAAGCTCTACTGTCTTGAGATATTTTACCTTTACCATCAAAAGCATATTAATGATCTAAATAAAATGTCTTCATACTTTTTGATAGACATATCCCTAAAGGCCAAGCATCCTTTCCTTATAGTCTTGACATGTACTTAAAAGTATTATCTTTAAGGTGTGCATTTGCCTTCTTTCATTAGAATCAATAATATCCCTATGCAAATACTGATAAAAACTATAAACACAAATGCGCAAATATAAGGTAGACCTTCTCTTAGTTTTGGGATTATTCAAAACAATCATCAATATTTATCGTTCTAGAAGTTGAGACAATAAAATATCTTAATAACCTTGAGTAATATTGGGGTCAACAACTTGAGAACGCCAAACCTTTTTTTCAACTTATATCTAATTGTTGAACTCAATTTATAATGGAGTGAAAATAAGTTGAGCCTTTTAGTAAACCTATTTAGACCAGAACCTATCCTCGTTCAAAATTTTGTCTTAACCAAAGTCAGATAGTGACTCTATTTAAGTATTTGGAGTTGTTGGACTAGGTTGATCAAACCTAAGTTAAAAGTCTTTTTTGATATTGATAATGAAGCTTGATAAGTTCTAACATCTTATTTAAGTGTTGTTTTTGCAATTTTTAAGATAGATGTGCATTGGAAGTTGGACGAAAGTCTAAATCTCAAACATTTTGTTAGGCATACAATTTGCGGTCAAGAACCTTAAAATTATGACCGCGACCTTACAACAAGAATGGATGAACTTTAACCAAATAAATTCGCAAAGCAAATTATAGTCGTGATCTTATCAAGGGAGACATGATTGTCATACAGTCTTATTTGCGGTGACTTTCACGTTCCTAGCTGCGGCCGTGACTTTTATAATTAGATGGAGGGAGCCAAGGCCAAAACCAAAAGTTGCTAGGTGTCCAAGATAATCATTAACATATCGAAATTTACGAGGGTGAAAAAGCTATCAAGATCATAATCAATTGAAGCATTTTTTTCCTTACCAAATAGAAGCATTTACAGTTTGTGTCGTATCCAAGAAGAACCTTAATCACAACCACGACATTTGGTTGATTTGATAAATGCAATGACTATTTTTCTTGGAAAACCAATAATAGCACGCCTCGTGGACTAGCCATTAGATAAAAATGGGGTTCTTCATCGTAATTTTAGTCCTTCTAGTACAAAGTGAAAATTAGCGATTGCGAATGCTAGTCATGACCCCGAAGCTAGTCTGACAAGCATTTAATGCAAAATCTACCTAACTTACCTTAGAGATTTAAACAGTTTCTTTGTAACATTTCTTTGGTGGTTATTGCTTATAAATACTCCACTAAACAGACATGAATGCAAAATGATATCATTGAATATAACCATTGCAATTTTACTTTTCAACCTTTTATTCTTTATATGTGACTTAATATTGTTATGTGTGAGCATTAAATACCATTGTAATTGGGTTTGAGAGTTAGCCTAATTGTCAAAACTCTTGTATTAGGTTAAGTGTGAGCCTTTAAGAAAACACTTGAGTGAGGTTTTTGTGTGAGCCTTAAAACAAGTTGTTTGGTTGTGTCAGAGCCATTAAAACATAGTGTACAAGTTTGGTGTGAGCTTGGAAACACCATTTAGAGTTAGTAGAACACCTAATTATGAATAATTAGGGAGTAAATGTAGGGTTCATTAACATTCGAACTACTATAAAAATATTGTGTGTTCATTCCTTTTCTTTCTCCTCTAATCTCCCAAATTCATTATCTTCCCTCCAAATTTTTAAATTCCTACTAATTCAAGCCCCCCTTCTTGGTGCTCAAAGGCTAACAAGTGGTATCAAAGCCAAGTTCTCATTAAAACTCTTAATTGAGTAAGCAAAGACACATGGTACAAGAAGGAATCCACACCTATCTCAAGCCATACTTTGATGGATCAAACTATACATATTGAAAGTTTAGGATGAAGATATATTTAAACAGTGATGTGGCAGACTTTTGGGATATTATGACAAAAGAATGAAAGCCTTTTACTAAGGTGGTTGATGGAAGTGAAAAGTTAATCCTAAAGGAATGGGTTGAAGTTTATAGAAGATCAAATGAAAGAAACAAAAAGGTAATGCCAATCCTTCTTAGTTCCTTATCAAGGGAAGAAATATGAAGACTTCAACATTGTCTCATAACCCATGGAATTTGGAAAGCTTTGGAGAATTACCATGAAGGCATAATCTCTGTGAAGTCCAACAGATTAAAGATGCATGTGACAGAATGGGAGTTATTCATGATGAAGGATAACAAAAATATCAACAATATGACAAATAGACTTCTATCCATTGTCACAAATATGAAGAAATTTAGAAGAATACTTACCAATCATGAGGTAAACACTAAAATACTTAAATTCTTACCTCTTGAGAAGTTTGGTGCCAGGGTATGTAGCATACAATAGTCAAATCCATAAATTGGAAAAGTGTAAACAGATGTCCTCATAGGCGAGCTTCTCACTCATGAGGTAGCCTTGAAAAAGGATAAGGAGATGAAGAAGATGAGAGGGCAAAGGGATAAGATTGGGAAAATAGAGAAGACTTTAGCTCTCAAATCCTCATATAAAGACAAAGAAACGAAGGTTGTCTCAAGTGATGATGATAGTGAAAAAGAAAATGAAGAGCTAGTTATGCTTTCTAGAAGAACCAAAGAGTTGATAAGAAGAAGAAGGGATAAAAGGAACTTCAAGAAGGCAACTCCCAACCTCAAAGAAAGGATGAGTGAAGTAACATGCTATACGTGTGGCAAGTAAGGCCACATCAAGTATGATTGCCCTAAGCTAAAAAAGAAGAAGAAAAGGGACAAAGAAAAGAAGAAAAGCTTTAAAGCTACTTGGGATGACAGCTCTAGCCAGGAGGATGAAGATGAGTAAATGGCAAATCTATGTTTCATAGCACAAGATGACTCTTTAAATGAGGTAAGTTCTTCATCCCATTCTTGTGAAAACTATGATGCATTAGATGATGTGGATGATGAGCTCTTAAAAGCTCTTACCTTGAGATGTGGCAAATACAAGTCATAAATGAAAACTTACAAAAAGAAATGCTCAAAATTGGAAAATGAGTTTAACTCATTAAATGAGCTTGTAAGTGAATTGAGGACTTCTAATGAAGAACTCAAAAAATCTATAGAAAGTCTTTATCTTTTCTAAATTCCTTAAGAAAGGAAAATGATACCTTAAAAGGAGAGTTAATTGAGCTTAGAAATTTTATTTCTAAGTTTCACAAAGGGAATAAAGCTTTAGATGCATTAATTATATTTCAACGACCCCCCTAATTAGATATGGTCTAGGCTTCAATGAAGCCTCCTCATCATCTACTCCCTCTTTCACTACTTTCATTAGAGCTTCAACACCTTAAACATTTAGTATTGAGGTAGTTGGGAGGAAGAGTGCTCATAGCAATAAGCCACTAATGCCCAAGGGCAAAGGGAAGGCACATTAAGGCTCAAAGCCTATGCCAAAAAGGGTTAACCATACGTACATCTACACCAAGAAACATGCTTACCCCAACACATACAAAAAATTCTCATCCACTCCTAACTATTCATGCACATGCTCACACTCACATCATCATAGTACGAGAAGTACCCCTGCTCATACCAAGGCTATGTATAGGAGAAATACTTACAAGTTTAAACTTAAATGTCATTATTGCATGAAGTTTGGTCATATAAATATCTATTGTTATATTAGGAAGGCTTACCTCACCTCAAATTAGATGACCCTTCTAGGCCTAACCCCAAGGACCCAATTATGTTTGGGTACCTAAACAAAAGTGATTTGTTTATGTTGTGTAAGATTGTATAGCAGCCACCAATGAAGATAATGATTGGCATGTGGATAGTGGATGCTCAAAGCATATGACGTGCAAAAAGAAGCCATTGATAGCTATAAAAGAGAAAAAAGGTGGCAATGTCACTTTTGGGAACAATGCCAAGGTTAAGGTAATTGACATTGGAACAATTGGTAAGAATGGTTATTCACTTGTTGATGATGTTCTTCTTGTAGATTGTTTACAACATAATTTGCTAAGTGTAAGTCAATTATGTAATAAGGTTAACAAAGTCACCTTTGACCCTAGAAAGTGTTGAGTTACCACTTTGGTGGATAAAAAGGTAGTCTTCAAGGGTGAAAGGAGGGGCAATACATACTTAATTGACTTAGACAATTTGTCTAACCAATCCTTTAAGTGTTTTGTGTCCCTTAACAATATAGGTTGGCTTTGGCATAGAAGACTTGGTCATACGAGCATGAAACTCCTATAAAGCCTATCAAAAGGAAAGCTAATGGAAGGTCTTCCTAAGCTAAAATTCTTAAAGGACAAGACATATGGACCATGCCAAATGGGAAAGTAACATCTATCTTCATTTAAGGAAAATAATGTTGTAAGTACATCTAGACCTCTTCAACTTATCCATATGGACTTGGTTGGACCTACTAAGAGTGCTAGTTTAGATGGAAAGTATTATGCATTTATACTAGTTGATGATTACTCTAGGTTTACTTAGGTATCCTTTCTAGCTCATAAGCATGACACTTTCGATGTTTTTAAAAGTTTTGCAAAAAGAGTTCAAAATGAAACAGATTACTTTATTTCTTCTATAAAGAGTGACCATGGAAAGGAATTTCAAAATGAATCTTTTGAATCTTATTATCTAGAAAATGTGAATTCTCATAATTTTTCAACTCTTAGAACACCACAACAAAATGGTGTTGTAGAGAGGAAAAATAAAACACTTGTAGAGATGGCTAAAACCATGCTCAATGAGTATTCCTTACCTAATCACTTTTGGGCCAAAGTCATCAATACTTCTTGTTACATGCTCAATGGTAGAAAGCCTATATTGTCATACCTAAAAGTTTTTGGGTGTAAGTGCTACATCTTGAATACCAAAGACAATCTTGGAAATTTTGATTCTAAGACAAATGAACGTATTTTTCTAGGATATTTCATCTCTGGTAAAGCTTATAGAGTATTCAATAAAAGTACTATGGTTGTTAAGGAGTTAATGAACATTATGTTTGATGAATCTAGCAAACTTGATCTTGGAAAATGTTTTCTTATTGATAATCTTGCAGGTGACTTTGAGAAAATGGAGTTAGATTCAACTTCAAGAGAAATTGTTATAAACCGTGATGAAGACAAGTCAAAGGAATTCCAACCACAATAGGCAGAAATTTTAGATCAAGATCTTCCCAAGAATTAAAGAATTCTCTAAACATCACCCAAAGGATCTAATTTAGTGATGCATCCAAAGGTGTAAGTATTATATCTCAACTTAATGCTTTAGACAATAATCTTGCATTTGTTTCTCAATTTGAGCCAAAATCAATTGATGAGGCTCTTGATGATGAAAGTTAGGTGATTGCTTGCTAAAAGAAACTTAACCAATTTGAGAGAAATAAAGTATGAAAACTTATTCCTAGGTCTAAGGAATACCTTATTGTAGGATGCAACTGGGTGTTTAGGAATAAGTTAGATGAGCAAGGTTTCATTACTAGAAACAAGGCTAGATTGGTTGCAAAAGGGTACAACCAAGAGGAATGCATTGATTATGATAAAACCTATGCCCCCGTAGCAAGATTAGAGGCCATTAGGATTCTCTAAGCTTATGCATGTCACATGAACTTTAAACTTTTTCAAATGGATGTTAAAAGTGCATTTTTAAATGGTCTAATTGAAGAGGAAGTTTGTGTTGAGCAATCTCCTAGTTTTGAATCTCACATTTTCCCAAATCATGTTTATAAGTTAACAAAAGCCTTATATAGTTTGAAACAAGCTCCAAGAGCTTGGTATGAAAGGTTTCACTCATTTCTTTTACAAAATAATTTTGAGAAAGGGAAGGTTGATACTACTTTGTTTGTCAAAAGGCACAATCAAGACACACTCATTGTACAAATATATGTTAATGATATTATATTTGGTCCTACTAATTAATCTCTTTGTAAGGATTTTACCAAGTGTATGACTAAGAAATTTGAGATGAGCATGATGGGAGAGCTTAAGTTCTTTCTTGGCCTACAAATCAAGCAAACTAAAGAGGGCATATTCATCAACCAAGCTAAGTACACAAAGGATATATATTCAAGAAATTTGGTATGAAAGGATGCAAAGTAGCAAAGACACTAATGAGTGCTACCATCAAACTAGACAAAGATGAATCGGGTAAGTTTATTGATGAAAAGAGATATAGAGGTATAATTGGTTTTGTACTCTATGTCATTGCCTCTAGACCCGACATCGTGTTTAGTGTATGCATGTGTGCTAGGTTTCAATCATGTCTTAAAGAATCACATCTTAATATTGTTGAAAGGATTCTTAAGTATTTACATGGTACATTGCACTTAGATTTATGGTATCATAGGAATTCATTTTTTAGCCTTTTAGGATATTCGAATGAAGATTTTACCGGTAGCTTACTAGATAAAAAAAACTCTTTTAGAACTTGTCAATTTATAGGAGAATATTTAGTTTCTTAGTTTAATCAAGTCAAATTTGAGTTGTAAATAGAAAAATAAAAGAATAGAGAAAGAAATTTTAAATCTGATACTACTTACATAAAAATATTGTATATGTATTTCTAAAAATATTCTAAGATATCAAATAGATTATTTAAATTTATTCTTGAAACTGCTTTCAGAGTTTTGTTATATTGATCCTCAGACTATTGTCAAATATATATATATATATATATATATCATTAAATAATTATCTTATTATTTTTTAAAATTATTACATTATTTAATATAATTAAAAATTAATTAAAAAAAATAAATATATAATATAAATTTTATATTTAAAATATTAAAATAGAAAAATTATTCTTTGATCATTTAGTATATAACATTTTATATATAAATTTTATATTAAATTTATAATAAAAAATTTATGATCACAATGCATATAGTATATGAATTGTAAAATTAATTTTTATCCAAAATTTTTTTCTCTTTAATTTTCTCTTTTTACCATCTCATTCTATCTATAATTCTACTAATCTCCTCGTTTTCTTAATTGAAAAAATTCTAAATCCCTCAACTATTTATTGAAAAATAATTTGTACTATTTGCACAATAAAATCACTATTCACATAGTGCCAAATTTAATCTACTTCTTTTCTCTTTTGAACTTTCATCCACAGCGTGTACATTAATCGCCATTGCGAAAATCACACCCGTTCTCCTGTGGGTCGCTGCCGCCAGATTCTTCCTTGGCGGCTTAGCCACTGTCCTTAACCGCTCCCATCATGTCTTTTACGTGTTCTCTTTTTCCCATTTATTTAAAGCTTTAATTACCTACTAGTCCCAAAATTCAGTATATTTCTTCAAATCTATTTTATATTTTATTTTTAATGAAAAAATATTTAAATATCAATTTTTCTTGGAACATTGTTTTATAGCCAGATTTCGATAATCAAAAATCAGATTTTGTAGACATGATAAAAATTTTCTATTTTGATTAATTTCAAATTTAATATTAAAAAATTCTCAAAATTCTCGCTTTTAATTTTTTTTTCATTCTTTCATATATTAGACAAATTTTATATCAGTTATCAACACCTTCAAATCACCAAATGATATAATTAATGTGATTGTTGTTTATTGAATGAGTAAATAAAAAATAGACAAAAATTTAGTTTCAAATAATCAAAGTTTAATTATAGGGTAAGTTAGTGAATAAAATTAAATTTTAAAGAATTTATTAAAAATAATGATGAGACAATTTTTAAAAATATGCTAAAGTTTTTTTTTTTTTGAAAAATTAAACTTTGTTTAAACATTTTTGTTCTTTCTTGCTTTTGATTTTTCGAAACCGGGTTACCTTTGAACACTTCTTTTCCTCGTATTCAATGGACATAAATAAAAAAACAATGTTTTTGTGGGTACGTAATAAAAACTTGGTCATGGCTCATTTTAATGTAACGTCTCAGTATGCTGGTTCCCAAGCCTCTGTGCTTTTGTTTTTGACCCCTTCAAAAGAGGGCGGGGAAAAATATCACACCAGCTTCATAAAATCCAAAGCCCGAACCAAACCTCTGTAATCTTTAAACTGCCTTCTAGTCTTTCCTCTTTCGCTCCAACTCTGCCCCTCTCTCTCTTTCTTTGTTAGTGTCGCTTAATTATATCCTTGCCGTTTTGTTGCTGTTGTTGTAAGGATCATCGTATGCTTCTCTACTTGTTCCGCAGAAGTAAAGAGAAAAAGTGATGATGGCGTTAGTTCAATCAGTGTTGAAGATTATGTCTGTTTTTGTTTTTGGGATTTTGGTATTGAATTGCTTTGTTTTGGAATTGGAATCTCAGGCTCAGTTATTACCGCTCGAAGAAGGTACTTCTTTCCATTCTTGTCTTATCTTAACAACCGATTTTGCTTTCTGGGTTCTTCTCTTTTTCTCTGTTTCAGTGCTTTTGTTTTGATATTGTGTTGTTTGGAACCCGTTAGTCTTCATTTCTTTCCATCTCCCTCTGTCAGTTCTATTTTATTTTTCCCTGGTTCTGAAAGAGACTGCTTGCTTTTGGCACATCTAATTAGAAATTCTGTGTTTGCTTTCTAAGAACTGTTATCTTCTCCCCAATCAAACTGAGTATTATCTTTGCTATCTTTAATGTGTTTGACTTCTTAGATGTTAATAAATCCATTATTTATTATTTTCTCTTGTTGCTGCAATTATTTTGCAAGAAAACGGATGGAAAATAAAAAATCATAAGTATCTTTATGTACAACAAAAGTGTTATATATTTCCTTTTGTATAATAGTTGTTAAGACTACATTCATTTCGAGAAATATGCATGGTTTATGATTTGTTATTTTGGTACAGAAATAGATCGTAGTACTCAGCAATTTAAAGCACATGATTAATTAGTGTTATTTCACATTAAATAAATGAATAAACATCACATGTTGCTGTACACTATAAATTAAGGATTCTTAATCAGTGCTTAAATCAATGGAAGAGCAATGTCAACTCTTTAATCGGAATCTTTAATCCGATTTTATTGCATATATAAGCCTTTTTATATGCACTTAAATATATTGATGGCCCCAAATGAATATTGCAGGTGGGGCCCATTGCTATGTCGTAGATTTGAGACATGATCTACACCCATCCAATTATTTGCATGGAGATACTATTTTATGACACCAGCAGGGTGGGTCCCGCTAGTACAGTGTATACATTTTTCGGTTCATGATCCGAGTTTAATCCCCCATACATAGTTGTGAATTAGAAAAAAGAAAACGATAATAAATTAAGAGATTATTTTGTGTAGAGTAGTCCATTTCTTGGATATATATATATATATTCCAAGTTTGCCGTGGGATGTTTTTCTACACCCATAAAGGTCATAGGCGTAAGCAAACAAAGGCCGGCAATGGTAATAGAAGTGATTAAATATTCTTGGTTTGCAATCTTATCATGTAGCAATTGTTGCTTGATATTGCATTCGATTGACCTGGTTTCAACTTGTAGATAACTTCTACTCTTTGGGCCCCAGTAGTCGGTATTACCTTTATGTAGCAGCTGGTTTTGCCAGGCTGTGGTATGTGTCTCCGATAGTTGCTACATTCTGCAATAAACATCTAAAATAATTTGCAATATACCAAGTAATTTTACCATATAGAATGTGAACTACAGAATTGTTTGTCATTCACTATCAATATAATTTAATAATCAAATACTTATATAAATTCTGAAAAATTGAAATTCTAACAATATTTGGTCTACCAAACATCGTACAGATTCTTGGAAATAGAGTGAGGATCAGATTTTGACAAGTTGAGATTATAGTGTAAAACTGAGTTCTCAATGTATGCATCTTGTCCAACATTTTCTGCCATGGCCAAACTTGGCTATCTTGCAATATTAATAGAATAAATTGGTCTCGACCATCTGATAAACTTATATCAAAGATGGACGAAACGCCGACATGCAGGTCAAGCTTTGATCTGGAGCCCACAAACTACATAAACAAATGAAACGCGGACATTGATCGGAGCTACCAGTTTCTGTGTATACACATGATCCAGCTTAGGCCAATAGGGAGTACAGTACAACTGTTCGTACTGCAGTCTACCTTAACTGTGACGAACAACACAAAAGTTATTTTTGCGTGATGGGGTCCATTATCTTGTACTGGTTTATTGACCATATAATGTTGTAGTGCGAAATTGTTAGTCACCTGCCCTGTAGCCGAGTGG
This sequence comes from Omphalea diandra, assembly GCA_949677035.1. Taxonomy (NCBI): domain Eukaryota; kingdom Viridiplantae; phylum Streptophyta; class Magnoliopsida; order Malpighiales; family Euphorbiaceae; genus Omphalea; species Omphalea diandra. Next base: position 53,605 of record CATIWR010196315.1, read on the forward strand.
CCGCAGGCAGTGGGGGGGAGGTCTCGATTGGAGCCTTTTTCCAAATATGATGGGTTTATTCCTCATATATTAATTTGAGTAGTCCCTGTAAGGAATTTAGCAACTGTACACTATCTAAAATTAAACTTGTCAGTACAACATAGCGTAGCATCTTACTTAAAATTGTTAATATATCCGTTTTTTTTTTGTCTAAATTATCTGGTATTCGAAGGTCATTTTAACCGAGTTCTAGCCCAGTCAAACCCAAATGAAGAAATTCTCCTAATTTTAATTTTTTTGTTCTCAATATATTTGTTTTTATCTAACATTGACTTGCTTTTGGTAATACTTTTGAATTTAAATTATTAATCTATTTATGCATAATTAAATTGCTTGAGCTGTATTTAACAGTGCAAATTCTTCAAACGATATCCATAAAACTGAAGAACAGCCACTGGAACATTACTCAAAATTCTTGCGGTCAACCTGAATGGAACAGAATCATCGACTCTAACAGAATTAGAAGTACTGTTACGTGCAATTGTTCATTCAATAACAGCAAAGTTTGTCATGTCACTAACATGTAAGTGCCTCTTCCTTTTATTTCCTCACATTCCCTTCACTGACACAGATACACATGTACATGAAAATCTACAAGGCATTCAGTCCACATGAAAATAGTGCACTAGCTTCTTGTCATTAAACATAATAAACTTGGATGTTACATGGTTTTTTTATCCTAATGGTATTGAATAAAATAGTGATTCTTGCTGATTTCTTGGACTAGATTGCATTTTGCAAGTACTGCAGAGGCAGCAGACCCTTGGCATTTGGATATGCTTATTTTCTTCTAACTTCTATTTACTTCATATTTTTTGAATTTAATTTTTGGCAGCCAGCTGAAGGGTTACAACTTGACTGGAGTCCTTCCCTCTGAATTTGCAGACCTTACTCATCTGGTTGAGCTGTACGTAACACATGGATTGTTCACTTTCCTTGCTATGCAAGCATAGAATGAATGGATATTTTTAATGGGATCCTTCTTCCGTATATTTCCATGCCTCTACAATGCTATATGTGTTCCCATGCATTTCTTGATGCATCATATGCTTTTGGCAGATTGGCATACTCTTTACTTGAATGACTAACTTGAAACTTTTTATATTGGATAGGGATCTCAGCCGTAACTATATCAATGGCACAATCCCTTTAAGTCTTGCTCGGCTCCCTAACCTTCGCATTTTGTAAGTTCTGTTCATTTTTATCAGTAAAGGCCCTTTAAGTATTTGGAATAAAGCCACGCACAAACAAGTTAAACATTGAACCAACTTGTGATTACTGCTATGCCTTAGGTCCCTTCTGGCAAACCGTCTCAGTGGCTCAATCCCTCCGGAAATTGGCAACTTTGCTACACTGCAGGAATTGTAAGTTACGACAGAGTTCACCAAGTTGAGGAAATACTAAGTTACATTGTGTGATGTATCAATTGAACTGGATCTTGCAGGGTATTGGAAGACAACCTGCTTGGAGGACCTCTCCCTAGAAACCTTGGAAATTTGAGAAACTTGTCCAGACTGTATGACTGTTGCCTTTATCTTCTCTTTAATTCATTTTGTAAAATATTCTTTTTTTTTTAATTATACTGCAGACCATATCTCTCTCAGTTGTTCTTGTGGATTGAACCTATCATGTTGGTCTTCATCCTTATAATGGACATGTTTAGTATTTACTGCTCACAATGGATTACTTTACAGCCAATTGTTTGTTACTCTTGCAGCCTTCTTTCTGGAAACAATTTCACAGGAGTGATACCGGATACATTTGGAAATTTAAAGAATTTGACTGACTTGTAAGTGATGTAATGTCACAGTACTTTTCACGTATTTTAGCATTTGGAGTAAAAACATTCATAAATCTCTCATAATTGCAGTAGGATAGATGGGAGTCAACTGTCGGGGAAAATACCTGAATTTATAGGAAACTGGACTAGCATTGGGACATTGTGAGTATATAATGCCATTATCTGTATATGTTTCTTTGGAGAAACTTGTTTAATTTTCCATTTTTTTCCCTTTTCATATCTAAGACCAAGTTATTTCTTTTGTAGATATCTTCAAGGAACATCTATGGAGGGTTCTATTCCTGTAACCATATCGCAGTTGAAAAACTTAACACTATTGTGAGCTAAGATTTCTTTTTATTAAATAAATTTCATATTGTTACAATCATGAAAGTTTATATGGATAAAAAACTTATTTTTGTGCTACATTTTGTTGTCCAGGAGAATATCTGATTTGAGCGGATCAAGTTCAGATTTTCCTGATCTCCGAGAGATGAAAAAATTGCAGAGATTGTGAGTTGATTATGACTGTTTAAATATGCTGTTCAAGTTTCTGTTATTCCTTTTGGATTCCATCAATTATTCTGATCTGTTACATTTCATGACTTAGGGTACTGAGAAATTGCTTGATCACCGGTCCAATCCCAGAATATATTGGAGAAATGACAGAATTAAAACTTTTGTAAGTTGTTCAAACAACAATCTCTTAGGGATACTTAATTACATATTTACATGATTTGCTCCTATCTATATAATGATATTCTGATAATAAGTTAGTGACACCATATTAATCAGTTGTATACAGTTAATTCTAAGTAAGATAAATGAGAAATGTACCAGTGAATTGATCCCTAATTGTTTAGGACATTAGGCTGAATGATGCTTCATTTAACTGAATCTTTAATGTTTAACTTCCATTAGTATTTTACATTCTGAATGGCAATTTTAAGCTACCATTAAACTAAACCATACCAGGATTTCAAATTATACCATACTATCAGAATCCCACCCCATCCTCCTATTTAATTTAATTCAAAGTCTATGTGACATGATGCCACTACATATAAATGTCTATTGAAGGAATTCTAACATTTGGAAAGAGTACATTTGCAGGCCTACAAAAACATATAAACCATGGTCGTGTCCTGTTGGATTATCTCTAATCATTACATGTGTACCTCTGGATGTTGGTTTAGCAAAATGGGCAGGCCACAGATTACATGAACTTGACTGCATTGTTTTATCAAGTAGTGGAGATAATTTTGTTCAAGTACTGGAGAAAATTTTATCTGTTTCCTATATATCTGATTCCTTGCGTTTATTTATTAATTGCAGAGACCTTAGCTTCAATAGGTTGACGGGCCCAATTCCAAACCCATTTCAGAGTTTGAGAAGTCTAGATTACATGTAAGTCAATTAACAATTATCATTAAGGAAAAATTATTTCAAAAGAGAAATCAAGTGTGTTCTGGTCTAATAAACTCTTTGATCTCAATCTATGCAGGTTTTTAACTAATAACTCACTAACTGAAGCACTACCTGATTGGATACCAAGCAGTAAGAATAACTTGTGAGTCCATCATGAAGCTATGGGCCTTTATGTTATTTGCTTGGAAAGTCAACCATATTTCAATAGAACATGCATAAATATTAATGTTGTCTTGCAAGATGAATGCAGTCAATTGTTATTTTTCATTCATTAACCTTATAATTTCTTTCATGTCCTATTTCAGGGATTTGTCTTACAACAATTTTACTAGGACAGTTTCTTCTGGTTGCCAGCAGTCACAAGTGTAAGCATTACTTTATCTGGCAGTTTTTTCTCTTGTTTCTGTTGCGTTATTTACTAACTTATTTGTATCGTGTAATAGGAACTTAGCTTCTAGTTTTTCATCTTCTGAGAGTAATGAGTAAGTTCCTAGTTCCCCACAATTTCTCAACAGAACACATCAGAAATACAGATTACTGACAACCAAGACCTCCTCTTGTAGGATTGCTTGGTGCTTCAGAAAGGACCTTAGATGCTCTAAAAATCCCCAACGTAAGTGTTGACCAATATTCCATTATTTTCCAAGGAATGGTACTTCAAGTTGAAAGAATTGAGAACCAATGAATCTGATTGTTTCTGCAGACCATACCTTGTATATAAACTGTGGCGGACCAATGACACCCTTTGAGAATAATGATTATGAAGAAGATTTAGCGCAAGGGGGTCCATCTACCTTTATTCCTATATCAGAAAAATGGGCTTTTAGCAGCACAGGACTTTTTGTGGCCAACGATAATGCTAATTTCTTAGCAAGAAACAATTTTGGTCTAAATGTGACACCTTCAGAGTTGTACACAACTGCCCGCCTAGCTCCTCAATCACTCAAGTACTATGCCCTGTGCATGCGGCGGGGCAGCTACAAAGTGAAGCTTCACTTTGCTGAAATTATGTTCTCTAATAATCAGACGTTTAGCAGCCTCGGGAGGCGCATTTTTGATGTATCAATTCAAGTGAGTCAAATGGTTCTCATAATTTTAAAGTGGACTAGCTACGATTTATTGGTTCCTTTTTATTTGAAGAGAGGAGGAATGTGAACCACTAGTTAAAATTTTTAAAGATCTCATTATACTTGTTTCCCACAGGGAAATGTAGTTTTGAAAGATTTCAATATTGTGGAGAAAGCTGGAGCAGTTGGTATTGGCATTGTTGAGGAATTTGAGAACATATTGGTAAATGGTAGCACTCTGGAGATACATTTATACTGGTCAGGCAAAGGTACAACTTCAGTTCCAGACAGAGGTGTCCATGGACCTCTTATATCAGCCATTGCAGTGACACCAAGTAAGTTTCTTTCAGGTTGAATGATTTTCTCCTGTCATATGAATGAACTTGTGATTTGAGTACTCTCTCTTCTTGTAGACTTTAAGGTTGATGATGCGGACTTATCCGTTGGAGCCATTATTGGAATTGTAGCTGCTTCTTCTGTAGTCGTCATATCTGTCTCGATTGTCCTCCGAATGAAAGGTTACCTAGGAGGGAAGGAGCCTGAAGACAAAGGTAAGATTAATTATGTGAATTTGGGGTACTTGTCTGGCTATTCTTTTCTAAATATGCATGCTATGAAATTTTATGATAGTATTTTCTGCCTGATTTGGGATTCTGATATTGTTACAGAACTTCGTGGACTAGATCTTCAAACTGGTTATTTCACTTTAAGACAAATTAAACATGCTACTAACAATTTTGACACAGCGAATAAGATAGGAGAGGGAGGATTTGGGCCTGTGTACAAGGTAATTATAAACTTGGAACTTGTTATTTGATTGGTTATAAGCTTCTGACTCATACTTACATTGGGACAATGCGTGAAATATATATTATATGAATACATGCAAAAGTATTTTGAAATTCCAACCTGCTTGGTTTCAGGGTGTGCTGTCAGATGGTGCTGTAATTGCTGTTAAGCAGCTCTCCTCCAAATCAAAGCAAGGGAACCGTGAATTTGTGAATGAGATTGGAATGATATCTGCCTTACAACATCCTAATCTTGTGAGGCTGTATGGCTGCTGCATTGAAGGAAACCAATTGCTGCTAGTATATGAATACTTGGAAAATAATAGTCTGGCTCGCGCCCTGTTTGGTGATTGCCATGACTATGCCTTTTGCATCCATTTTGAAAAAAAAAAAAAAAAAATCTCTAGAATAAGATCATATTTCATTTGACTCATTTAATTTATCAGGTCGCGAGGATCAACGACTCCATTTGGACTGGCGAACAAGAAAGAAAATACTGTTGGGAATTGCAAAGGGATTAGCTTATCTCCATGAGGAGTCGAGGCTGAAAATTGTACATAGAGACATAAAGGCTACCAATGTGCTTCTCGATAAGGATCTAAATGCTAAGATATCAGACTTTGGTTTAGCCAAGCTTGACGAAGAAGAGAACACCCATATCAGCACACGAATTGCCGGAACAATGTGAGTTCTCTTTGTCACTCAATTTAAACATTGAACTTTTTCTGTAGTACTCTGGACAGGTTATAGAATACTTACGAAATTTTGTATTCATTGGAAATTTGTAAAATTTATGCACCTAATTTAAAGTCAGCTTCGAATCATAAAGTTCAATCAATTGTTGCCGTATAATTGTTGCATTTGAATTCCCAAAAATAAAAAGGATATATGAAATCGTTAACACTGGGGAAGTATTTGAATTTCCTGCAGAGGTTATATGGCTCCTGAATATGCAATGAGGGGTTACTTGACGGATAAAGCAGATGTTTACAGCTTTGGAGTTGTTGCTTTGGAGATTGTCAGTGGGAAGAGCAACACCAATTACAGACCAAAGGAGGAGTTTGTTTATCTTCTTGATTGGGTAATATTATTATTGCAATTTTCCCTTATTCACGCTTTGCCGTACATATCTTGCATGCATGCCCACTTGAACAACCATTCATAGCAAAAATTTCTTTTGAGGGGGCAAAGATAAAATTACAATGTTTCTTGAAATCCTGAAATAAGGTAACAATTGATTCCTTCAGACTCTGATTAACTCTTCTTTTTTCTGGCTTTTAAGTACAATGCAAGAGTAATGGTCTGTGTGATGTAAACTTGGATTTTCTTCATGAAGTGCCCTCTTATAAGTTCTTATATGCAATTTAATGATCTCTTCTGGGTACCTGAACTTGTGTTTCTATTATGTAAAATGAAGGCGTATGTACTGCAAGAGCAGGGAAATCTTCTGGAACTTGTGGATCCAAGCCTTGGTTCAAACTATTCAAGAGAAGAGGCAAAGAGGATCCTAAATCTGTCTCTGTTGTGTACCAATCCGTCTCCAACATTAAGGCCATCAATGTCTTCTGTAGTCGGTATGGTGGAAGGCAGAATTCCAGTCCAAGCTCCAATAATCAAACGCGGTTCCATAGACCAGGATGCGAGGTTTAAAGCATTTGAGATTCTATCGCATGACAGCCAAACTAACTTCTCCAACTTCTCTCAAGAAAGTCAGGCTCAAAGAAGCATGTCAATGGATGGACCATGGATAGATTCCTCAGTTTCTCTCCCAAGCAAAGATGACTCGCAAGAGCATTCGTCAAGCAAGCTTCTTAAGGATCTGTATGACGTAAATTTGAAGTAATCAGTGCATAACTGATGAAATTAGTATTTTTCCTTTCAATATATATATATATATATATTCAAGGGGTACTGTGAAGAAGTAGAAGTTGGTTTTTCTTGTTGTCTCTTTTCCCTGTCATGAAGATGTGTTTATTTTGTGTAATAAATTTTGTGAGTTCATGATCGCGATTTTATTATTTAAAGGTTTTTACCTGCATTTAAATAAGGATTACATTCTATTAAATATGCATTCACGGTTGAGTCAATGCTTTTAATGTTACTATTAAATATGCATTCACTTGGGTTAATGCTTTAATATTTGGTTACATTATTAAAAAATGAGAAATAAAATTTATTTTAAGATCAATTTTTTAGAATTCTAATATTTTTATTTGGTATATCTATATTTAAGAAAAACATTGAGACATTTTTATTTTTAAAATCTCATTTTAAAATTTTGGACTATATTAAATATTAATTATGAAAATAAAATTGAAATTTATTCTTTTTTTTTTTTTCGCGGTGTACCAAATATGCTTTAAATATTGTTTGACATGGTAAAGTTCTTTTTTTTTTCCTTTTATTTTCTTTATTTTTTTCTTAATTTGGCTAGAATTTGATCTCACACTTAGAGATGAACTCGCAAATTATATCATAAACTTATGTTCATCTTGCATCATGATCGTAGCTATATATCTATTTTTACGTTTTGTGCAATTACTTTTAGTTTCATGTGTGATATTTACAATTTCAAAATAACAAACTCATTAGTTTCTTTGCAACAAAATCAATTAATTTGTTCTGAAATTTTCTTTCTTATTCAAAATAATAAAATTTTTATTCGGAATCTCTTGTTTAATAAATATGTTTATTATTTTTCTATATTACATTGCTGTTAATTTTTAAATAAATTTGTTTTGACTTGCAAATTAATTGATATTTATCACTATGAAGTTTAGTTTAATAAAAATTTATTTGTAATATATTTTTTAAAATATTTGAATTCATATATTCATATTTATATAAAAGGTATAAAAGGCAACCAGAAATTGCATCTGTCAAGGGTGATTTTGTTTTGTTTTTTTTTTTTTTTTTCATATTCAAGGTGAGTTCTGGGTGGTGGCAGTTTTGAAATTTAGCTTCTGCTGCACGGCTTTGTTGTCAACTTTATATCTTCCATCCCTGTCCCTTCAAAACGACGTCATTTTCATGTTTTTAAGGGTAATTATGTCTTTTCAGCTTGAGATCGAGGATTTCGGGACGAGGAAGAAGAAGAAGCAACGGGATGTCATCCGGCGGGAATCATGAGATCCTCTTGGTTTTTATTGCAACTGAAAATCTTTTTAATAAGCAACGAGATGTCTCGAACTAGGAGACGTTTGAGGTGGAGGAGGCGGTGGCTCTTGAATCGCAGACGATAAAACACATGATTGAAGACGACTTCGCCGATAATAGCTTCCCTCTCCCTAATGTCACCAGCAAGATCCTCTCCAAGGTAATCGAATACTGCAAAAAGCACGTAGAAACACCGAAATCAGAGGATCGCCCCCTCTTCTGTCGACAATGAACTCAGGACTTGGGACGTTGAGTTCCGTCAAAGTTGATCAGGCTACTCTTATTGAACTCATCCTGGTTCATCCTTTTAATTTAATCAATAACTTTATCCTTCTATCTGACATCGTTTCACATTATAATTAATTTCTTATTTTTTATTTCAGTCTTGTGTATTAGGGTTTAGATCATAATATTTTGCTTTTCTGCTGATTTCCTTTTATTTCGACGCTGAGAGTTAGGCCATCTCTCTTTTCATTCTTCAAATTGTAACCTTCGTGCCTTATCTTGTCTGTTCCTTCCATCATATGCATTTGAAGAACGAATGCTCCAAGTTTCATAGCTATCCAAATGCTCCTATCGTCTCCTTTTCATCACCACAGGTTTCACTTTTCCATTCTAAGATATCGGTCCTTAAAACTAAGCACTTGCATCAGCGAAATTTGTTATATCTTAAAAAGAAGAGTATGTGAATGCGGTTCCAAATGTGAATGCAGTTTCAATTATACCAGTTTTGAGTTTAAAACGGGTAGCATTAGGGGTGAACAATCCAATGGCGTGGAAGAGCAAAAGCAGGCTGATACGGTCCGAAGCCAACACCTATAGATTGAATAGATAAGTGTATCTATCGAATATAATATAGCGTAAAAATGTCGAATATCGATATCTCTCAATAACTAAAAATATTAATATTAACTCTTTCTCTATTATATAACCGGTAAATTTAAGTGAATTAAAACTAATTAAAAACTAAAATAAACCGATTTAACACAATAGAATATTAAAAATGTGAACTAGAAAGTGCAAAAAGGTGACTGATATGACAAATGACGTTCAAGTATTGAATATCTCTAAAACGTCTGAAGAAATTAATTTTTCAACAATACAATCTAATTCAATGTTTATGAAACCGTGAAAATCTATTTAGTATGTTAAAATCATTCACAAGATAATTAACATCTAATTTTAGATTAATTAATTAAAATATCTTCCTAATTAAAACCCCTAAAATTGCATTATAGTTCCTTTGAATTTCACTATTAGATTTGATCATAATTCAAATGATTTATGTTATCTTATGTCTAAAGTTACATGCAACTTCTTTCAATTGTGCAAAACTTATTCAATAACTTGATTTTCAATCTAAATTTAAAAAATTGTGAAGTAAGAATCAATATTCCAGATCAATTCAATGAAATAAAAAACAAACACTATTAAATTCCATAAAATAATGAAAATATTGTATTATCTAAAGAAAATCACAATTCAAAACTTATCTTAGGATTCATCATACCCAAATGTTTTACTAATTTAATTCATGATGAAATTACTAGTCAATATCAATATAAAAAGAAAATAAAACAGAAAAGATTTTATGATAAAACTCTTGTAATCTCTAATTCTCTTTAAACGTGATAGATGACTAATAATTCTCTTCTTTCCTCTGCTTATCCCCTGAAAAAGAAAAAAAAATACTTCTCATCCTTTTGAAATTTTTCTCCTCCTAGTAATACTCTCCTACTCTCCCCCAAAATAGGAAAACATCATCTTCCACAATTTAGGAAAAGAATAATAATAAATCCTCCCTAATTTAGGATAGAACACAATGAGCCCTCCAAAAAAATTGCTGCATAGATTCTTTCTGAGGAAATGATTGAAATTCTGTCTGAAAAATATTAAAACTAGTCCTTAAACTGTCAAATTTTTGTCTGATTCCTGAACTTCTGAAACTGCACAATTTCACTTAAAAAACTCTTATAATTCATCAATTAGCTCCAATTTTTAGGATTTCCTATAAAATCATAAAATACAAACTAAAAATGAGACATCACCTGATATTTTTCTCTCAAATTAGACTCAATTAACAATAAAATTGGCCCTAAAAATACTACAAATAAAAAATTATCACAGATAGTGGTGGCAAAGAGTTATCCTTTCCATGAGACAGAGCCCAAATGACAACATTATTAGGTGGATAATCACACTTTTCGAGCCCTAGATGTAATTGATACTTCTAAGCCTAAGTGTTATGTGCTTGACATGTTCCCTTATCTCATGTCTATCTTTCTCCTTTTCTCTCATGCTATATTAACTCTTTTTTTTTGTGATCACTCATGATCTAAGCTTCACAATGTTTCCACTTTCTTGATTTTAGCAACTGAGTATACTCATAATGATTAATTTGGATTGCTATTACTAGTCTTGAATTTTAAGCTATCTGAAACAATTTAAGTATAGGAGGCGAATCTATCATTTTGAAGTTTGCATCATGGACAAAGTTCAATTTTGGTTGCTACTGCCTATTCTATATATTTGCTATTCTATGTATGTGTTTGCAAAGGTTTTATGTTTGGTGGGAATTGTGTCTTCTAGGTGTATTGATTAAGCTATTATTACTTGATTTGCAGTACTATACGTTAGGGACATGCAAATTTGGTGCTTCCTGCAAGTACCATCATCCAAAACAGGGAGGTGCTTCCTTAAGATCCGTATCACTAAATTATTATGGATACCAATTACGTCTGGTCAGTATATTTTTGTACTGATTTTTAATTAAAGTTTATTTTTTTTATTACATAGGTCTGCTGAGTCTGAAGTTAAGTTTGCTTAAACCTCTCACTTCCTAAACAAATATGGATAGAAAAATTAAGGCTATATTAGTAGGACATGATGAATAGTAATAGAATTAATGCAATCAAATAAAAATGCCGCAGAAGAATGAACTAATGTTAGAAAAACATCATATTAAGGCAGACTGAATTCAAAATTTTTAAAATTTTATTTTATATGTATTTTATTAATTTATATATTGAATGTGAGATTTAACATATATGTTCTAGGTTGTATATAATTAATTTTGCATGTAAAAAATTATATATAATCCTTTATTCAATTTTTAATTGGATTAAAACTGATTAATTTTAGATTGTGTTAATTGGCATATCCAATTCTCATTAAAACACCAAAGCTATACCATTATATAATAATTTTTCAAAATAGTCAGTACTAAATTCATTCTATTATTTATGGTTTTGTTTTTTGGTGCTCAAACCTACCATCTTTATAAGTGAGTGGCCAACAATCCACTTTGTATTCTCTGGACCAACACAATTATTGCTATTACCCCATATATATCAGTTGTATTTATCAGTCAGTTTGTCATGTCCATTATTATTTTTTCTTTGCAATAGGTACTGAAGGCTATTTTAGTGAAAGTATGGATACCATATTCCTCTGTAAAGTTGGCAGTTCTAATATGCCTCCATCAACAACCTAAATCTAATATTATTAAATAAAATAAAAAATACAAAAGTAACAAAAATAAAGAATTACAACTCCAAGTAAGCAAGAAAGAAACAATCCAAATAGGTCCGAAAGATTAGATCTGTCACTTTTTGATCTAACTAAATAAAAAAAAAAAATTAAAACTCAAATTAGTGGAATTCATATATTTATATAAAACAATAAAAGGGAACCCACATTTGGAGCAGTGGAGTTGAGTGGTGGCAATTTCATTGATTTGTGAAAATTGAGGGCTGCTCAGTTATAGGCTGAGATGGTGACTTTTATGCGAATTCTACTTCCAAAGCGATGTCGTTATTGGCCCATACGGTGCCTTTACCCTTCCCTTCAATACGATGTTGTTTCATTTTACTTTAAGGGGATAATTCTATCTTTTTTCGCTTGAATGGTATGTTGTCCTAACTTCTCTTTTCATTCTTCAATTTGCCGCTGCCTTGTTTCTCTTCTATGCCCATCTTCTTGTTTCATTATTCTTTCTTCTTGATCATTTTCTGCCATTCTCATTTCATCTGTTTTCTTCGACCAATATCGGGATGATGACGTAGAAGATTAGAACTCAAAATCATCAAAAATAAAATAAAAAATGGAATCAAGAGATGGCGAACAACATCGGGATGATGGATTCATTCGATTCATTGGCAGATCGAAGATCGTTTCGTGGATCAACTTCACTCTCCAACTCAATCTATCCATAGTGGAAAAGTTTTTTTTTTTTTTCACGATTTTATGCATTTTTGCCTTTTTTTTTTTTTTTAAGAATTGTAATCTGATCTGTAAACGAAATTATAATTAGAGACATGCTCGGGTGCGTTTCATTGCCAACTAATGGATTTAATTCATCCAGGAATAGTGCTGATGCTCAAGGTGAATTTCAAATTATGATTAGAGACATGCTTGGGTGCGTTTCATTGCATAATGTTTTTTTTTTATTCCATTTGCAGCTTCTGGCGAAACCAGTGACGTGATGATGAAAGCTAACAAAAAAGGAAAAAGAGCACTGAAGCTATACTCAATAGGGGAATGCTAAATTTAAGGGTAAATGGGTATACTGAATTTTAGCCATGTTATTTGAATTTAACCTTTATTAATAGAAAGTTACAAAAATTTTTGTCTTTGCTGAAGACAAATAGTTTCTTCTTATTGCTTAATAAAACTGTGTTGGGTTACTTTTAGTAACCCTTACTTCAAGACTCATTAACTCACTCTGTCCATTTAATTAATGTCTTTAAAATTCCTATGTGTTTGTTGTAGGGCTCGCTCATCGGAGTTCATAATACCTTTCCATAAATTCGTGAAGATCCTTGATCATTCTTTTATGTTGGAATGAGATTCAAAATGTGTGTCGAAATAGAAGATGCAGCAGAAAGAAGGTTTGACATGCTGGACTTAATTTTTCGTTTTGACTGCGTAATCAAAATGTTGACTGGAGTTTCTTTGGCAGATATATGGGAATAATAAGTGGAGTCAGCGCGTGGATCTTGCTGGATAGCCTGGCTCAAAATTGAGATTCCTAGATTCCTTGTGGTTTGTCATTGTTATAATGGTTATATGTCTAGAATATATACATTGTTCATAAATTTTAATTGAAACTTTTATGAATTCTTGTTTACTGAAAATATGATCTATGCATTTGAGAAAATAGGTTTGCACATGTTAATTCCAAGTATGTGTTTCGTATCCTTCCTTACCCTCCTTCACACATTTGGTCAAATGGAAGCAAACCATCCTAACTCTTGATCTCAATAATCCTCATTCTGAATGTGCTTGGGGAAATTGTTGTTCACTTGCATCTTAATGGATATTTACACATTATTGAATGCCTCATTTTGATTCTCTTATGTGATAAGTGCTATAATTTATCTAAAATATCAACTTAGCTGCATCCTTTCTCATAAGAGGAGTGAAAGATTCCTAACTACAACTAAAGTTAATACAATAGTAAGATTTTATCTTCAATAATTAACCAGTAATTGATACCAATGCTCCTTGCCATGCACTGACAAGGGGATTTTTATTTATTTATTGAATGGTTAAATGTAGAAGGGATAATAGATTATTGAATAGAAAAGTTTGACCATTTTTCAAAGAACTATTTGGCTTTGATAGTTTTTTTTCTTGATTTTGCATTTGCAGTATAAAAATTATTATTCAAATTAGTAGAATTTTCTGCCTCCTAACTTTATTTTATCTTGAATTTCGCGGGGATAAAACTAAAGTTTGAAGAATTGAACCTTACATATAAAAGATTTTTTTAACTTCACATGTATTTTGACTTGAAAATTTTGTATTATGTATTTAGATTGAAAATTGTTTTGTTTGTAAGAGGTTTTGGAAATTCTTATCTCAATAAATCAAATAATAGTTTTTTTTCCATTTTTAGTATATCTTATAATTTATTGTATTTTCAAAAATTTTTATTATCTACAACAACAAGTGGATTATTCCAATAGTGATTATATAATCTTGAATATTTAAATTATCATATTCATTTATTTTTAAAAATTTAACTTATTTAATTTTTATATAAAAATAAAACTTTAAAATTAAAATTAAATCAAATTAAATTACATTAGAAAATTTGAATCAAACTAGTTGAATATCCTATCAATTTATTTTATTTACAATAATAAAAAAAGTCAAAATGCAGAATAAAAAAAGAAAGAAAGAAGCTTGAACGGTAAGAAAAAAGCTTGAACTGTAAGTATAAAAAGATCAATTTATATTTGCATGTATGTAGGGCACTCGGATAATGATACTACATGGTTTGAGATTCATGACATAAAAATCCATATGAATTCAGTATCATTGAATCTAAGATCATTTCGCCTCACAAGTCTCCACGGAGGCACCCAAAGTAGATCAGTGAAAACTCAAAAAAAATTAAATATATTTTTATAAAATTTTACATTTATTAAATGTATATTTTATATTTATTTGATGTATATATAAATAGTTTATATATATTTATTAGTTTATAGCATAAAATATATTTATTTTATAATCTAATGAATCATATTTTTTAAAAAATAATTTAAAAATAATAAAAAATAAAAAAATTTCCTTACGGAGAATTCATACAAGAGGTGAAGAATCCCCAGCGAGACGAGGATAAAAAAAAATTTTCCTGCGGAAAACGGAGGATAGTCTTCGACCCCCACCCATTGTCATTCCTAGCTATTCCTTGCGCTATTTTTGCGTACCAACCATTGAAGTTCTTGGTTTGTGTGGAGTTAATAATTTTATATAAATAAAAATTATTTAAAAATGAAAAGCATCTTTTTAGATGTGTAATTTAAAAAAATTTTACGTTAATATTTTTTATATTATTTAAATTAAAATATGAAAAACTCCTTAAATTTTATTATAACCCACTACTACATCCCTCTATTTTCAAAAATATACGAAAATCTCTAACTATGGCAAATTATTGAAGTCTAATGACTAAAATATCCTCAAAAACACAATTTCTACCCAAGTAGAAATTAACAACTCATATTACTGCATCCACCATTCTGCTTAAAGAAAACGACTTAAATCATGTTTAGCATTGCTATTACAAAAATCTGATTTTCAGATTAAAAAAAAAAAAAGAAAAAATTGTTTCTCATATTTGATTATAGCATTTTTTAATATAAATTTTATAAGTAATAAATTTTTTGAAAATAAAACATTTTACTTATAAAATTTATATTAAATTTATTTTTATTTCGAAATCATATTTTTTCAAATAGCAATGGTAATCATGCTTTTATAGATACATGTTCATCAATTAAACAATCAGCGTCTTCTAATTAGACTATTTGCCAAAACCGACCAGCAAAGTACCATTAAAGGATCAGCTTGCACGCCGACGTAAACGGTTGCAACCGTAAAATCCGCATGTTTGGCCCTCTGCGCGGCCAACATTCTGCACCTGACACGTGAGATGCGCCACAAAACTCGGTGGCTTTAGAACAAAACTCGGTGGCTTTAGAACACGTGGAGCATACTATTATTAGGGAAATATTTGGTGCAGCAAAGCGCCGTTTCGTCACTGTTAAAAGCCACATGTTTGTGGCTCTTAAACAGTAAAATAAATATAATAAGAAGGCAGATAAGGACAAAAAAGAAGGGAGATTCCACCAACCAGTTAGTGTTAATGGATCAAATATTTTACTTGACCCTTAAACAAATTTTTTTTTATACAAATAAATCAAAGATAAAAATTTCATAATAATAATAATTGGATAAAAAAATAAAATATATGGGATCTCATATAACAATTTATTTTTACTCATACAATAATTATTTATTATAAGATAATAATTAAAAATAAAATATGTTTGCATATAATTAAAAGATTGCATATGTTAATAAGAATATAAATGTAGAATAATATAACTACATACTAATATAATATTTAAATTAAAACAATCTTATCATACAACATATGTTAAAATAATTTAATGTCGGTGAATTTATTGATCTTGATATTTGGGGATTGACAAAAATTAATATGAGTTAAGTTTTAATAAATTCGAATAGGTGGGATATAGACTAAATTTTGAAAAGTAATAAAGAACTAAATAAGAGAAATATAATATTCGAGATATTGCATGGGGTAGATAATGGTTCAGGTTGGCGGTAATTATATCTATAATACAAAAAAATGGAATAAATATTTTTATCAAATTGTTTCATATTCTAGAAAAAAAAAAGTTGAAAAAATAACTTAATTTTGCAGTTATATTTAAATTGAAAAAAATAAGAGACTAGTTATTAAAAATGGAATAATAGTTATTTTCATATAGGTTCTAATTGAGTTAGGTCTTGTGAAAAATTCTATAAATTTAATTTAGTACAGAATTTTGTAAAAAATTTAAGGCGTAACTGAATTGAATTAAACTTATATAAAAAAAAAATGAAAATGCAGTAACAATAAAAATAGATAACTGTAACTTGAAATGATTACAGTGTTGAAATAAATTTTATAAAAATTTAAATTTTATCATCATGTAAAAACTCTTCGAATTAATTATTATATTAAAAACCATTTAAGAATGATACTTCTAATATTGTTTACTTATAAAAAAAACAGCTAAAGATAGAGAAATTTAGAATTATTAATAAATAGAAATGATGACAAATTAAGAAGAAAGTGTTTGAATTAGATTTATTATCACTGCTAAATTTTCACCAATATTAATGGTAATAAAAAAATAAGATTTATTTTGAGGGATTGAGAATAAGTTTAATTGTTTGAGGGATTGAGAATAAGTTTAATTGTTGTAAGAAAAATTAACAGTAACATATAAAATAAAAATGGTCAGCCTATGCAATATAAATATGTTCCTAAATTTTGATGAAATTTTGAATGAAAGATTAAAAAAAAAATACAACTGTAATTAGGGTGGTCACTATCTATCTTTAACTGAGAAATCAAATCAAATTAACTAGTTAGGAATGATTCGATTTGATTGAATATGAAAGCTAGTTGAGTTCGATATCCCTTTAAAAATTTTTGATTAATTTAGTTAAGTATGCTTTTGATTTTTTTTAAAATCAAATTGAATCAAATTAATAAAATAAAATAAAATAAAATTAAGAAAATAATTATATTAAATAGATGACATAAATATAATTTTTTACTTAAAACAAATTAAATGTATTAATATAGTATAAGTTTTTACATAAATAATCAAAATAATATAATTTATATTAAAAATTTAAAAGTATTTATTTAAAAATTTTGGTTAAAACAAAACTGAACCAATTAAACTAAAAGAAATTTAGTTTGATTTGGAGCATAAATAATTTGGCTATGAAAATTTGTGCTATAATAATATGAAAAATGTATAAAATGTAATTTATTGGCATAGAAATATAATAACGTACTAATAATAATTTATATATATATATGTATATGTATGTGTGTGTGTAGATACACACACATATATAATGCCATTTGTATTATAAAACCTCATTTTGATTTTCTAAGTATTTTTTAAGCCTTTCAAGCTATGACTAAAACTCAATATTCTGCTATTATAAAGTGTTTTAAACGTGATTTGGCTAAAGGGTATACTTCTAATGACTTTTTAGATTTGCTTGCCTTTGATGGGACGATCCATCAAACATATTGTATAGATACTCCTCAGTAAAATGGTGTTACTAAAAGAAAACATAGGATGATCCATCAAACATATTGTATAGATACTCCTCAGTAAAATGGTGCTACTAAAAGAAAACATAGGCATCTTATTGAGATTGCTAGATCTTTGTTATTGTCTACATATGTTCCAAGTGAATGTTGGGGAAAAGCAATTCGGATTGTAGCTTATTTAATAAATAGAATTTCAACTTCATATAATTCTGGTTTGTGTCCTTTTGAGAAGTTACATGGTCATGCTCCTGATTATTCTTTCCTGCATGTCTTTAGTTCTACCTATTTTATCCTTCGATCTCATGTTGAATGTAGTAAGTTATCCTTGTGATCTACCATTTGTGTTTTTTAGGTTATGGTGTAGATAAAAAAGGATATCATTGTTTTGATCCTATTAGTTAAAAATTATATATTTGTCATCAAGTTATGTTTCTACAGCATTTATCATTCTTTTCCGTTCCCACTTCTCATAACATGACTCAGGTTGATCTTATTCATATTAATCCTTTCACTAATGAAGCTAATGTTGCACCAACTTATAGTTCAATAGATATTGGTACTTTAGCTACTGATAAGCTAGTCACTTCTTCTCTTCTTACTATGGACCAATCGTCTTTTAAGCCTCAGGCTCTTGCTCCTTTATGCTTTCCTATACGAAATCATAAGTCTACTACACACCCTAGTTTTGTTTGCTCTTATTATTCTGCTTCCTTTATCTCTTTCTTAACTTCAGTTTACATTCTCTTTAAGCTTTTGTCCTATTTAGAGGTAGTTCTTGATCCACTTTAACAACATACTATGGTTGAGGAACTTCCTACTCTATATTAAACACACATTGGTTTGACACCTCTATCTCCAAGTAAATGTGCAATTGGTTTTCATTTGGTTTATAAATTCAAAATGAAATATGATAGATTTGTTGAGAGGTATAAAACTAGTTAGTTGTTAAGGTTTACTTGCAAAAGTATGGTATAAATTACAAGAAAACCTTTGCTCCTATTATAAAAATGACTATATTTCGCACTTTTGTTGTAGTTATCTTTGCTCGTTACTAGGATATATCTTAAATGGATGTAAAAAATGTCTTCATAAATAGGGATCTTTAAGAAAAAGTCCATACGGTTCCTTTTCTAGGTATTCCTTATCAACCTGGTGAATTTTGCACACTTAAAAAAGCACTATATGGTCTCAAATAGGCTCATCGATCCTGGCATGAGAAAGTTTCTATCTTCATTTACTTGGTTTTCATCCAAGCCATCATGATTCAGCCTTATTTCATAGATGTACCTCTCATGATTGTATTTTACTCTTTTTATAGTTGATGACATGATTAACTAAAATTGAAGAGAAAGTTGGCTTGTTGTTTTGCAATGAAAGATTTAGGTTCATTGCATTATTTTTTAAATATATTAATTTGTATGTGAATGTAATTTATATAAATACACTTAGAAGTTCCCTACAGTCATACAATGGGAAAAAAATCAAAAATAAATTTGAGAAAGTTTTTTTTTACCAATTATATTACTTAAACATTTATTAGTACACACCAAAAAAATTTGGCACTAATTTTCAATGGTAACTAGTTTATTTGAGTAACTTGCTTAGTAAGATTAGTATTCATTTTGGCAATAAATGAAAAAAAAAAAAAAAAGCTTATTTGTATGCATATAGATTGATTATATAAAAAGGTAGAGATAAATATAGTGTGGGGCATTAGAATAATATGCAATTATCTTATCTTAAGCAGTATATTATTATTATTATTATTATTTTTATAGAGATGAGTCAAATTAGGCAAGTAGTTTAAATTAGGTATCTAACTGATCATATTTTGCACGAAGCCCTCAAGCAGATTGGTGTTTCACACCTAAAGTATAGTTACGACCAAACTCCAATTGGTCTCTTCTAAGCAAGAGTAACTTTTATACATTAAACCCTCAATGGAACCTCCCATATTACTGATTATATGTTTGATTCGTTTAAGACTTTCAGAGATGCTAAGAATGATGTTTACTCTAAGGAGTTTGATGCCTTAAAAGAAATATACAATATTGAGGTCATAGATTATAGTTACAAAGAAATGGGGATTTATAAGGAGTCTTTTAATACAGCCATGACAAAGCTAGCAAAAGCAATTGACATAGTAGATTAGTCAATTTTGGCTAGTGAGCATACCCTCTCAACAACTAACACAACAATTGCCATTAAGAAGCATATTATAGCTACTAAGGCTGAAATTATAATGTCTTTACACTAGGCCATTATAAGTCATGACCAGACAACAACTACCATACTAAACCAGATCAATGCCTATATATAGCCTACCAAAATTTGGCCAAGAGAAGTAAGAAGATAAAGCATAGGTTCAAAAATGTTGAGGTTTCTTTTTGTAGCTTGAGCATTTATATTGGCTTGTATGGGTAAGGTTTGTTGAAGTTTGGGGTATTTTATTGCTTTTGATTCATAACAAGAAACAGTAAAAGTATCGATGAAATTTGCCAATTGAGACATTTCAGTTGAAAAATTTTGACGGATCAATAATGAATGGTTAAGAAAATATACTATAAAAAGCAATGACGGATTACTGATAAAAAATGATGAACTTTGTCAATGGATAAAATCTATCAGTAAATTATGGCACTAAAATTTGGCATCTAACTTTACTAACGGAATCACCAATATTAGATATCCATGTAATCAACTTTACTGACGGAATCATTCATTTTGTAACTTCTTAACCTAAATTTATGAATGAAACCAAGATTAGATATCCATGTAATCATAAGAAGTGTTAGGATCATAATTATTTAGACCCCAAGATACTCATGTTGCATCTTATTCAAAAGAGTTTCTTTGTTGGGTATTATGGATGGTATATGCATGGTGAAGTATGCAGATCTAGAAGCTTAGTTGTAGATGAAAATGAGGTTCAAGTTGAGAATGAAGTTAGTACTGAAGTTGAACCTAGTGCATTCCATACTATGTTAATGGATGTTAGTGGACCGGGTTGAATTTGAATGGAATGAGTAAAGCTCTAAATCTGACTTAGAAGTTATATGATATGCTAGCTGTTGCTAATAAGGCTTTATGGCCTGACTATGAAAAACATTCCAAATTATCAGTTGTTGCCTGACTTATGAGTATCAAATTTGAACACCACTTATCTGAAAGGTGTTACAATGATATTTTACAATGGTACAATAAGTTGTTGCCTGAGGATCATATTGATAATTTTTATAGCACAAGGAAGTTGATGCAAGGTTTAGGTATTTTAATTGAGAAGATTCATTATTGTAAGAATAATTACATGTTATATTAGGGTGAAGACAGTGATTTATGGACATGCAAATTCTGTGATCTCCCTGTATATAAGCACATGCCTCGAGGATCAACTACATTTAAAAAAGATGTTCCATATAAGATGATATATTATTTTCCTCTAATTTCGAGGCTACAAAGGTTATATGCTTTTGAAGCAACTACTAAGTATATAAGATGGCATGCAGAGCATAAGCAAGAAAAGGGTGTGATGAAACATTATTTAGATTCTCCACATGGAAGCATTTCAATCGTATGAATCTGTAATTTGCATCTAAAATTCGCAACGTACATTTAGGATTATGCACTGATGATTTTTAACCTTTTGGGCAATATGGGCAATAATATTAACGTTGGCCAATTATTGTCACATTATATACTTTGCCACCCTAGATGTGTATGAAAAATGAAAACATGTTCATCTCAGTTTTGGTTTCTGGACCAAACAATCCAAAATGAAAGTTAGATGTGTTCTTACAACCTATGATTACAAAATTAAAGTAGCTATGGGAATTTGGAGTGGAGACATATGATATTTTAACAAAACAAAAGTTTTTGATGTGAGTGGCTTTGCTTTGGACGGTAAGTGATTTTCCTACTTATGGTATGTTGTCTAGTTAGAGTACATAAGGCAGACTTATGTGTCCATATTGCATGAAACATATTGATGCCTTCATGCTTCTGAATTATGGTAAGCAAAAATGATTTGATAAACTCGTAAATTCTTACTAGATGATCATCCATTTAGATGGAACAAAATTGTGTTTCTTAAGAATCAGACAGTTGAAACAGGGGCTCCACCTATACACTTAGGAATAGAGATACTTAAAGAAATCAATAGATGCCCTAAAGTTGGGTTTGAAGAGGTTAAGGCACAAATATCAAAATGAACAAGATGTGGGTGGAAGAAATGCAATATGTTATAGGATTTATCTTATTGGGGTACCAATTTAATAAGACATAATTTGGATGTTATGCACATTGAGAATAATGTGTTTGAGAATGTTTTTAATTTGGTGATGAACATAGGGGAAAATCCAAAAAAAATGCAAAATCTAGAGAAGACTTGAAGTTATTTTATTGCTATCCAGAGTTACATCAGGATAATGCAACTAAAAAATATCTAAAAGTGAAGTATACACTGGATAAGGAAAGTAAAAAGTCTTATATGAATGGTTAAAGAATATTCAATTTCCAAACGGGTATGTATCCAATATGGGTCGATGCATCGATATGTGAACACTAAAGTTGTTTAGAATGAAAAGTTATAATTGTTATGGGTTTATGTAACAATTGCTCCTTATTGCTTTCCATGAGCTGTTGCCTTCATAATATGGTAACCACTCATGAATTTGAGTATGTTTTTTAAAGAATTCACTGCACCTCAAATTATGAAGAAAGACATGACACATTTGGAAATTAACAGTCCAATGATGTTGTGTAAGTGGGAACTAATATTCCCTTTAAGTTTATTTAATTCAATGGAACATCTGGTATTACATCTAGCATATGAAGCGAAGCAAGCATGCCCTATGCAATACTGATAGATGTATTCATTGGAGAGGTACATTTCTTTTCATTGTATCAGATGTAAATTTTAATTAAATTATTTTATTCATTTATAAATACTCTTATCTTTTATGTATATTATAGATTTCTTCACCATTTAAAGAATAATGCAAAGAATAAAGCCTGAGTTGAAGGTTCTATTTGTAATGCATATTTAGTTGAGGAAGACTCATCATTTTGCTCTAATTATATGTGTATACAAGACATAAGAGTATCTCAAAATGATGATGGTGGAAACACTGAATCAAGTAATATACCTGGAAATTTTTCAATATTCACTTATCTAGGAAGCACTGAATCAAGTAATATACCTAGGAATTTATCAATATTCACTCATCTAGTAGACCATTTGGAAGACCTAAAAGCAGAATGTTGACTGACAAAGAATATCATGCAACTTAAATATATATTCTTCTCAATTATCATGAAGTAACAAAATATGTCCAGTAAGTCATAATAATAGTTAAGCTCATAATTTTATACATGTGTAAATGATGACATAGTAATATTATATTGTGTACATTTTATTAAAAAATTTTTTCCAACATATTGACTGATGAGGTAGATAAGAAGTTGGAGATAAAATTTTGACATTGGTTTGAATCATATGTAAGTATACATAAGCTATTAATAAAACAGTAAATTCTAAAAAAATGTACTTTTTCACCAATGTATCTAATTAGTTATTTACTGTATATTTTAGGCAAATGATTCTACAAAATAGAGTCATAAATAAATTTATTATTGATATTGTCAAGGGACCAGTAGGAAGTATGACTATATATCTCATTTACTTTGTTAATGGTTATAAGTTTTACACTGAAAAATATGGTTCAAATAAAACATCAATCAAAAGCGAAGTCAGTATTAAGGATTCCAACTATAGTGAAAATGCTTATGACTATTACGGTCAACTAATCTAGGTGTTACAGTTGGAGTATCCAACACTTTTAATAAAAAGAACTGTTTTGTTTAAATGTGAATGGTTTGATCGAACGCCAAATGTGGAAATGAAAGTGCATGAAAATTATAATATAGTCGAAGTCAACCATAAGCGTAAATTTAATAAATATGAACCATTTATATTGGTGATGCAAGCTTGTCAAATTTATTATATTCCTTGTCCCAATTTATGTTGGGATAAAATGGATTGGTAGGCCATATGCAAGATAAAAGCTAGATCATTTATTGAAATCAAGGACAAATCTATTATTAAGACATTGTCTCAAACGTCGTTTTAGGAGGATGTTGATAATTTGTCTATTATTGATATTAATGAGGACATGCCACCAGGACGTTTAAATGATCCAGTTGAGTCATTCATAAATTTAGATGACAAAAATGAAGATCTTCAATTAGATAATGAAACAAAACTACAATCAGAATCTGAATCATTAGATTATTTAATTTCTGAAGATGATATAAAGTATGATAATTTTGAGTAAGTCAAATGTATCTGTATTTTTTAATCATTTTATAGGTATGTGTACACTTAAATTATATTTTTAATATGTAGACATATTATTAGATATATAATTGCATATATAAATTTAGATGACATGATAGTTACCTAGCGATTTGGGTACACCTATTCGAGGTGGCATGCTAAGCAGAAGACGTATCTGTGATCATAAGTCACCTCTATCACTTCTTTTACGTTTCAGATCAACTGTTTCCTCACCTGGTCTGTCATCCACTCCAGCCTCGCCTACATCTTTGACGTTGTATCTAAAGTCGTCATCTTCTACTCCTTCAGCTTCATCCCCTAGTTCAATTCCTTCATCTATGCCCACTATGCCATCAAATCATGTCTTATTTGGACATCCAATCATGCCATTCGAGTTGAATGATGCGCACACTGTTTTAGCTCCTAAGTTATAACCTCAGATTACTCTATAACATGAGAGGTATGTAAAATTATATATCTTGTATTTTGTTTATTTATAAAACTAACTATATTTTACTTTATTTTTTTTTTTCAGTTTGCATCCATTTGATAGATGCTCTATTGCATGTTGCAATATATTCAATCAGAAGATTCATATCATGGCTACACCTAGAAGAAAGTCTTACAATCCTTGAAGACCTTCTACTAGAAGGAGTTCAGGGTATGTAATAATAAAATTTATAGTTAAATATTTATCAATCTATTTATTTAATTTCTTTTTTTGCACTAATTTTTTTGTATCTTTATTATTATTACATAAGCAATTCTGATGAGACATGGTGATCGATGCCTTGGTGCAAACAACCTTATTTAAGAAGATTGCATTATGATATAAGGATATGCTTCACTACCTGAAACATAAGTGCAAGGAGACCTGAGTGCCTGATGAGGCCTAAGACCACTGGTAGTCATAGTGGGGTTCTTCTCACTTTTAGGTTGTCTCACTAGACCAACCTGAATAGGAGGACCGAGAAAAGAAGCCCTGGCTCAGGTCCATCCAGGCATACAGGGGGTCTATTCCCAATATAAAGCACACCAAACGACTGGTAATTCAATTTTCATTATCTTTTATCATTTTTTAAAGTTACTTTTATTAAGGTTTTTTTAATATATTATTTCTTTATCTTTATAATAGGTGCGAGAGCTAGGCCGCAAGGTTCTGCTAGTCGATATCTTCGTGTATAATCAACATGACATACAAACATTCGTTGATGCATGCTTTAGGAATGTTAATGTAAGTTATAATATATTTATCAATTAAATAAAAATTTTTTAATTGCTATCTTATTAGAATTATTACTAATACTTTATAAAATGTAGGCTAATATTGATAGACCACGTGAGCAGATGTCACAGCTAGCTTTAGGATCTATTGAACCTCATTAGGTGGACAAGAGTGAGGTCTTCCTATTAGTATTGGAGGGCGGGTCAAGGGTAGATTTATGGTATGGGTACCTGGGTTGATCACTTCTACGGTGATTTTGGTGCCAGTTCTTCCTCTACCCCCCAATAGAGGACTTACAATGAGAGGTGGACAAGTGAGTAGATGAGAGGATTATGACAAATCACTCGCATGTCCAATCCATTGATGTTCATATGCGTTCCATGGAGGAGTGGTTACACGCCATGTCTTAACATACTAGGACACCTTTTCCCTTTTAGCTACAAACACCTATGCCTCTTGTTCCAACTTCCGTTGCAACCGCTTCCACTACTGCTCCTCCAGCTCCAGTGTCTTACGATGCTTGTGTCATTGATCTTACAACTTTTGCTCCTTCTGATGATGTTGATTCTCATTCAAACACTAATGATTACTTGTTAGATCAGGAGGACGCACTAGATGATTGTTAGGTTATATTCATTTGTATTTTAACTATTTGTTGTACATATTACATTTCTATACATAATACAAATTTTGGTTATATTATTACAATTTCTTTATATATATAAAGATATATTAAAATGAAAATTATAAACATTTTTGTAAAATAAAATTAAAAATATACCGATAGATTATCAACGGATTTTTAAAAATATTTTAAAAATTTACTAATAGATTATCGACGACAATAAAAAACCATAAAATATATTACTAATTAAAAGAAATTTATTACTAATGGAATGTTGACGGCTTACTATTAGAATCACCATTGGATTTTCAATGGATCATTCCATTGCAAAAATCTGAGGATCTCTAACCTTCCCTCCGATGACAATTTTCGTCAATATTTCATCGATAACTTTATCGATGGACTCGATTTTCTATTGGTAAACACTTACTGAACACTTGTTTGTTGATAGACTTTTTCCGTCGGTAAATTACTTTATCGATGGAATTTTAAGGTTTACTGACTGTTTTTTCCATAGGTAAATCTTTTTTTTTTATTTTTTATTTTTGCAGTGATTGAATTAATTTATGTTATTTGGCACTTTTTGCTTGGAAATCATTAGCTGCCTTCTTGCATGCTTTTAATATGTTAACTGTTTGAACTCTTTGTATTTGGTGTTTTTATATTTATCTCTATTTATCAGTCAATGGCATCTTATTTAAGTTTGGAGTGTTTGATTGTGGATTTGTTTCCTATCCTTAGCATATTTAAATTTTATAAGTTCTTGATCTTGCTCTATAATTTTTAAAATGTATTTATGCTGTTGTTTGGTTGCTTTGTAACCATTTCTTGTGTTAGGAATTAATGCTATTAAACACTGAATTTTACTTAGTTGCTTGTAAACAGTCTAATCGCCTATGCAATACTTTATTTGTTAATCATCATAGGGATTTAGGTATCGGTTAAGATTGTTTTTCCCCGAAGTGTCTACTAACTGTTTTTTATTCCTTTCAAAGGGTTTTGTGTTTAGGTGTTTTCAATGTCCTCTAATCATTTGCAGTTTTAGCACTTTCAAATAGCATCATATTTAAAACATATGCCAATAAAGAAAAAAATGCATTTCATCGTTTTTACTATTCCCTAAGCAGTTGAATTTCAATCACTTTCAAAGCACATCAGATTTAAAACAAGTGTCAATCAAGGGATGTGCATTTCATTGCACGTGATCTCATAACCATTTCACTTTCTAATCACTGTGAATTACAAACTAGTGTCAAGGAAAAAGAAAAATGTGTCTATTTCATTTGTAAATGAACATGCACTCACTACTAAGAAACAAACAACCAACAATTTCCTAATATTGAAAACCAGAAGCACGAACTTTTTCAAGCTGCATGACATGCTTTTCAATGTGCATGTAAAAAAAGATTTTTTTTTTTTTTTCAACATGTTAATGCAAGCTAGTATTAGAGATGTAGGGCACTTAGCCTTCTTTTTTGGTAACCTGCATAACCCATGTTTCTCAATTTGCGTTATAGTGATCTGGTACTCCAAAGCTCATCTCAGTAGCCCATTGAGGGGTAGGGAGTTAGATTATAATAGCTAGTATGAACTTAGTGTAAAAAAAAAAAAAAAAAAAGGAATGGAGGAGACAAAATTATCAAATGTGATCTGAAATGATTTAGTATGTACCTTTTAAAAAACCAGCCAATTCTGTTTGCATGGTTTCCAAGCATTCTTCAAA
Organism: Omphalea diandra; assembly: GCA_949677035.1. Taxonomy (NCBI): domain Eukaryota; kingdom Viridiplantae; phylum Streptophyta; class Magnoliopsida; order Malpighiales; family Euphorbiaceae; genus Omphalea; species Omphalea diandra. The sequence goes on from CATIWR010196315.1 coordinate 81,431, forward strand.
ACGGTTTTCTTCCCAAGTGTTCCAAGCTAACTTGCATGGACTATTTTGTTATGGGTTACACTCGGTTTGCCATGAGGAGAAATAGGCCATTTGATCTTGATGGTGGCAGATCGAAGTCCACCGTGAGCACGTGATGGTTGGAGAAATGTTTTGCCAAGCCATTTATTGTGAAGGATTAGTTGCTTGGTTGAACAGCATGGTTGGTTATATGGTGAATACAGTTACTCGGCATGGTTTCAGGGTTGGTCGATGATCTATCAGACAGATTTCGGTGGCCAAGGGATTGTTTTGTAAGTGCATCGTTAGGGCTGTGCTGAGGGATGCCAAGAGACCTTGAAGGGAACGACTAAATCCTTAAGGTTTGGGTTGTGGTTTTGGAGGTAAACGAGACGGGGAAGACGTTGTGGGGCAGCTGGTGTGACTTGAGTTAACAGGGCTTCTATGCCTCTTATTTGATCTAATGGCTATTATTCGGCTATATAATCAATAGTGCAGATTGACGAGCCAAAATGGCAAGAGGGGTGAGCAAAACCGAACCGAAACTGAAAAATCGAACCGAATTGAGTGAATTCGGTCTATTTGGTTTGGTTTTAAAGTAAATTCGGTTCGGTTCGGTTTAAAAAATAAAAAAAATCGGTTTTCAATTTGGTTTGGTTTAAAATTAAGAAAATCAAATAAACCGAATTTGTGGGATTTTTTTTAATTTGAGTTTAAAAAACTAAAAATAAATTATTTTATATAAGATAAAAAAAAGCCCAACAATCCATTGAGCTCAAAACCGAAAACCGAACCGAACCAAACCGATTTTTTTCAATTCAGTTTACTTCGGTTTAACTTAAATTTCGGTTCGGTTCGATTTAAATTTAAACTAAATTCGATCTATTCGGTTTTCATAAATTCGGTTCAGTTTGAACCGAACCGACCAAATGCTCAGCCCTACATGTTCTTGCCATTCGGTTGTTGGGCCTTTCTCCCAAGTGTTCTTTCCCATCTTTGCTACTAATTTGCCTCGTTTTTTGTTGGGTTATTATGCTTGCGTTCTCTTCAGGCATAGCCCACCAAAAATTGTATTTCTGTCATATCCAAGTCACTGATGGGCTTTTTTGGCCCTTGAAATTTTCATGATGGATTGCAAATATATATATATATATATATATATATATATATATATATATATATATATATATATATATATATATATATATATATATGTGTAATTTAAATATGTTTTTTATGTATATAATTATTTTTTTTTGATATTGAGTGT
>CATIWR010196385.1:0-26861 GCA_949677035.1 Omphalea diandra
TATATATATATATATATATATATATATATGTATTTGTATGTGTGTGTGTGTGTATATATATATACACACACACACACACATACATACAAATACACACACATGCATACATACAAATACGCACGCGCGCACACGCGCACACACACACACACACAGATATATATATATATATAAAAGCAAAAGCAACCATAGTCGTCTCATGTAAAATATATAAAATAATATTTGCAGAAATTTAAACGTGATGTAATATAGCTTTATGATGTGGAAGATCCTATGGTAGGCAACCAAAAAGTAATTAGTTTCAACTATGAAAAAGGCATATGGGATAGACAATGAAGTTTTTTGATATTTTCCTTTATGGTCTTAATAATTTGAGTATTCTCCATAGTCCAAGGAGAAGCATTTTTCTTAAGACGTCGAAATAGAAGTTACAAAGTAATTTAATGTCCTTATAGAAGTCAGCAACAAAATTGATACATCCTAAAAATCTTTTCAATTGATTTTTATCTTTTATTTTATCAGGAAATTTATCAGAAAATTTAATTGTTCTATCAATTGGTTTGATAGTTCCATGAAAAATTGTATGTCCTAAAAATTTGGTTTTTGTTTGAAAATTTTTCATTTTTGGCACAGATATAACTAAACCATTATCTTGACTGACCTTGAGAAATGTTTTTAAATGAACAAAATGTTGATCAAATGTTATTGAAAATATTAAAATGCCATCAATATAAACTATTGAAAGTTCTTTACAATCACCTAAAATATCATTTGTAATCCTTTGAAATTCAGAATGAGCATTCTTAAGTTCGAAGGGAATAACATTCTATTCAAAGTGTCCAACATTACAACCAGTTTTATACCTATCATATTCCTTAATCTGAATTTGCCAAAAACCCTATTTCATATCAAATTTTGAAAAAATATTGTCATCATAAAGTCTTTTAAGTAAATCCCTTTTATTAGGGATAAGGTATCTAATCCATTCTAAGACTTTATTAAGTGGCTTATAATTGATTACAAGCCTAGGAACTCCTCATTCATTTTCAGCTGCATTTTTAACATAAAAAGTCAAACAACTCCAAGGAGACAAGGATTTTCTGATTAATCCTTTATCCAAAAGATCTTGGATCTCCTTTTCACAAAAGGCTTGCAACTCTTCATTCATATGAATGGATCGGGCCTTAGCAGGAATATGTTTCTCGTCAAATCCCTTAACATAAGGTAAACTAACAACGTGCTGTTTTATATTCTAAAAGGCATTTGCAATTGTAGCACAAACATTTTTATGAAAAGCTTCTTCTAAAACTTTAATTTTCTTTTTGAATGGAAGCATTTTGAAGATTATCCTCTATTCTTAAATTTTTTATTTCTTTAGTTAGAAAATTGATCTATTTTTTCTTTTGATTAACAAAATTAATACTAAGGTAGATGGACGATTCTTAAAGAAGGTTAATTTCTTTGGTAGAAATTGGTTGAACAAATTTAAAACAGATTTCTTTTCCAAAAATAATTTTAGTAATCCCCTTTACATTAAAAGGATTTCCTAAAAATAACCCCCTGTAGTAATATTTTTTGACAAAACAAATTGTGATTTAAAACAGATTCCATCACAGTAAACCATAGGATTAGAAAGCTTGAAATTAACAGAAAGTTTTCCACCATTAGCTGTATAAAGTCTATTAGTGGTTTTTTCATAGTAAATAGTAGGAATTAAACCTTCTTGGATATAGTTCATGTATGCTCCAGAATCAATCATAGTAGTAGTGTTAAGATGGAAATCATTATTAATGACTAAATCAATAATAACAATCCACTTTTGATAATTTATTTTTGAAATGATATTTAGAAATTTCTCAGTAGGAATATCATCAGCTTTTCTTGATATATAAGAAGTACTAGGTTGGGATACCTGATTTTGAATAATGGTTGTAACATTATATTTTAAAATTTCTTATTTTATTAAACTATTTTTAGATTTTAATTCTGAAATATCTTTCTTAATATTCTTAATTTCTACTTGTAACTCAAAAATAGTTGAAGGAGAAACTTTCTTATCAAATCATTTAAAATATCATTAATATTATATTTTTCAAAAGTCGAAACAGGTTTATTAATAACAATTTCTTTCAATTTTAAAAGATATTTCCTTTGTGTTTCAGGATTTTCTATTTTTTCAATGGCATCAAAAAGTAAGGAAGTATCTTTAGTAATAACATTAATAGACTTAAGGTTGCAAATGTAAGGTCCTTCGCATTCACAATTTTTATCTTCTTCAGAAGAGACGTCTTCATCAGAAGTTTGAACAGCAAAAATTTCATTAAAATCTTCATTTTCATATCCTGAAGAGCTACTTAACAAAAGATTTATCATTTGCTCTTTTAATTTATCAAAAATATCAAGAGCATTAATTTTACCTTTCATAAAACATTGATTTTTAAAATGACTAACTCTTCCACACTTAAAACAAATAGGAGCAACAAATTGTTTTTAGATGACCTTTTTCCTTTAGTTTTTTACTCCTTAGTTTTAGAAGGGGAAGGTTTTGAAGACAGTTTTGAGGATCTATAATATTGATCATTAGAAAAAGATCCTTTTGATTTTTTAGAATTCTTTTTTGAAAATTTATTTTTATTTGTTGCCTAATTCTCTTTTTTCACTTTTAATTTTGTGCTTAAGTTTAGCATTAAGCTTAATGTCAGTACAAATTGAGAGACCTTCATTATTAATATGATTAATAATTTCACCATAAGTAAGGTTATTGTAATCAATAACCCCTGTTACCCTCCTCATTCGCAAGCATACTTTCTCAGCAAATAACAAAGGTAAACCATAAATGAACCTTTCCTTCTAAAATGCATGAAAATAATTTGTTCTTGTGAACAGTTTGGTTAGGAAAATATGTTTGTACCACCTAAAATCAGACAGTTTAGGACAACTAAGGTTGGATAAAACTTTTGAAGCATAAGCCCAAAATTGTTTAGGATCTCCTAAAAAGTTTTTGGTAATAGCATAAAGAAGGGAAGCAACAGAATCGGGTTCATTGGTAGTAATAGTTCCTTGTCCTTCTATTCTAACAACAATTTTAGTAGCGGTAAGAATGTACTTTTTATTATTCTCAGTAACAAAATTATCCCATCATCCTTTTAATTATCCAGTAAATCCAATAATTAAAAGTTTGGCTATATTAGGATCAGTTTGAACCTTAGTCTTATAAGTAGAAGCAACAATAGTCATCTCATGTAAAATATTTAAAATAAGATATTCACTTAAACCATCAATATTCCATTCATAGATTGCTTCACCATCGTATCTGGATTGAACCATTTCTCCTCGTTCTTCAAATTAAACATCAGGACGAGTTGGCCTTTTATAGTAATTTCTAGAAGTAGGATAATTTTTATGGAAAATTTTATTAACAAAAAAACCTTCTTGAAACTATTCTTCTAACTCTTAGATTTCATCTTTTTCAGTTTTTGTGATAACAGAAACACTTGGTTGAGAGATATTAAAAGAGTTTAACTTTTCTTGAATTTTTTGTAAAATATCTTTTTTTGAAGATAATTTACATTCATCAGGTAATTGAGTTGGTTTAAAAATAGGTTTGTTGGATCAATGGTTGGATGGCTACAAGAATATGAAGCTTTAAAATAGTTTTGTAATTCCATCCTATCTAATTGACCAGTAATCGTATGCAAAATACAATTAGTGTAATTATTTTGAAATTGTATATTTTTTATATCCTTTAAAATGTGATGCTTAAGATGATCATCAATGATATTAATCTTTTTAAAAGGTCAACAAATGATTTCATTATTTTGAAAGTTTATTTTTACTTCATCAAGAGGAGGATGAACATTAGAATTAACTTCTACTGAAGTTTTAACCCAGTTTTGAGAAATTCTTTCATTAACATAAATTTCTTTAAAAGGAAAATCTATTTTTTTCTAGTTTGCAATACATAGAAAACCAAAAAAAATAAGGAACATTGCATTTAATTTCGTTTAGAAAATTATAGTATTTATTTCTTAAATCATTTCTTTGATCTTCACAATGAGTAATAAATTCTTTATTATAATCTTCACTTAATTCTTTTCTTAAAAACTCTTTGTCAATAGTAAAAGGTTTTGAGATTACACTTGTTGAAAATCTTTCCATTTGAGATAGAGATGGAGACATTCTGCTTAACTCAGGGTCATGATTAACAGTAAATTCCTCATCATATCTTTGATATGATTCTCTATAGATGGGCCTAGTGATATCAGATGAAAAGTTAACCTGCTGAAGGGTTGTAGGTGTTGGCGATTCCCTAAAAGATTTACTCCTTTGAAAATTTAGGCTGGAATAACGATAGGAGTAAAATTTGTAGATGGGCTTCTTGGAAGTCTAGAAGTGGACCTTCTACTGTTTTGAAAATCCAAAACATTTTGAACAGAATGAACAAATTGAATCCGAATAGATCCATCAGATCTTTCACTAACACTAGACAGGCTGGATCTAATTTCTATAGGTTTGGGATTAAACATATCTTTAAGATCCTAGGTTCCAACTTGGCTTAACTCATGCCACCTAAGCTTTTTGGGAACATAGATCTTACTATGTTGAGAGTTGGCTTCAAAGACAACTATTTCATTTCTTAAAAACTCACACTTAGATTTAGGATCTATAGTGGTTGTCATAACCTTATAATAGACTCTGTAAATGATGGCAACAAATTTTGAGTTTGTGGAAAAATCTATATTCCATAATTCTTCCATCAAATAATGAAACTAAAAATTTTGGATTTCAGTAAAATAAATGGGTCCATTAGCAAGATTTGATAAATAATGGCTTAACAACAACCTGCACCATACCAAGATGAATAAACTTATATTTTTCTAGGTATTTAAAATAGCATCAGGTGAAAGTAAGTGAATATTTTCATGTTCATGACTTAAAGAAATAGTTTACCCAGTTTGTTTGATAGCATAATCGGACATGAAATCAAACGAACCAATTTTATAAATAGAATTAACATCTTTCTTAAGAATTGACCAATTATGTAATTGATTTTCTATTTGGTCAATATTAACTTCTCCAGAATTTACATCAGCATCTCAAGAATATTCTTCTAGCAGAGAACTTGGAGCATTTGAGGATGAAAGGGATGAAGATGAGGTTAAAGTAAGACTTCTAAATAATCTATTCATTATAACTGGATTGGGAAAAATAACAAGTACAGTGTATACAAAGGTATGTATTTATAGTATTACTGAGGGACCACCCAACAGCAACAGGATTAATGGGCTAACCAACACTTAAGACAACCGATTGACCAGCACAATAACAACACAAAAGTTACTCAAGAACACATAGGCTCTGTTGGACTAAATTGTGCAAACCTAAGTCAAAACTCTCTTTTGATATTGACAATAGATTGAAAGGTTCTAATATCAATTTTAAGTATTATTTTTATAGATATTAAGATAGAATTTCATTGGGAGTTGAATATAAGTGATTAGAAGCAAAAAACTCTAAGTATGAAAATTTGCCTTCAAAATTAACGACAGCGAATTTTGAAAAAAGAGCTGTTGAGATTCAAAAGTAGTGACCGCGAATTTCAGAAACAACATCTTCATGTTAGACAAACGATTTCATGGTGACAATCATGTCTGAAAAGGAAAATAGCGATCACGAATTTGAAATAGCAACCGCAAATTTTAAGATTCGTTAGAAAGATCCAATAACTAGTTTTTTAAGAGACCAATAGTTTCATGTCATGTGGACTAGCCGTTAGACACAGTTCAAAATTAGCGATTGTGAATTCAGTCTCGACCGCAAATTTCATCTGACGAGTATTTAATGTAAGATATTGTCATTAACAAAGTGAAGAGACAAATAGAGAAATGGACACCCCTTTTTCACAACTCCAAACTAAACTCTAAAACTATTACTATGTAGATTACCATACAAATCTCATTATTAAACACCCATATCTTTCATTGGCCAATCTAGACTTTTTTTTATTTCATTTCCTTTAAATAAAATAAAGACATCAATCTCACCAAAGCCACACATCCAAGAATGACACTTGAAGACCCATGCCTTACAATCTAAGAATGTTATTAGCATTTTGCCTAAAACATTATTAAACCCATAAAGACTGATTCAACATAATAAGTCTTTTTATGTTAATAAACATTTTGAAAAAAACTATGGTAAGAAGAAATAAGTTAATAATTATCAATCCTTAAATTATTTTTGAAGGATGATAAGTTTTTCCCTAAGATCTCTTCTCTATTTACCCATTTGTTAGATGCAAAGTTCTTCTCAAAGTTTGATCTCAAAGTTGATTTTTAGTAATTAGAAATTTGATTAAATGATTAATACAAAATGGAATTTGACAATCCCAATTATCATTATCAATGGGTGATTATGCCATTTGTTCTAAAATTTGCTCCATCTTTCCTTTAAAAAGCAATGGTTAAGATCTTTGAGCCCAGTTTTATATTAATGATATTTTGCTTTTCTCAATATACCATTCATCTCACTAATAGTTGCTTGACTAGTTCATTAATTTGGCCAAAATATTTAGAGTCATATTGTCACTTACTAAGATATATATTGCTAAACTAGAAATTAAATATTTTGGAATGGTCTTTTAGAATGGCCAATTCTAGCTTGGTCATTAGATTGTGGTGGAATTATTAAAGTTTCTTTATGAGAATCTTTCTTCAATGCAAATATAAGAATTTCTTAGAATTACCAATTATAATTAGGACTTTAATCCTTACTAAGAAGCAAATCCTTTACAACTTACGTTAAAAAGGACTCTCTTCTTTAGCCAAACCAGTAAAAAAAGTTACAAAGGTTTTGAAGAATATTTCTTCAAATGAAGAAAGAATCCTTTAAATAAATGTTAATGATCATTATTGGCCTATTGTTCTTATTGAAGAAAAAGATAAGTAAAAGAGAATATACTTTTTTTTTAAATGGAAAACCCAAAGATTTTGAGATTTATTATCATTCCACCTTTAAGGAGATCTTAATTATTAAAATGGAACTAAATAATTTGAATTTCATATGACTAGTCATCATTTCACTATCTTTATGGATAATTCTTCATTTCCTAAAATTCTTGAATTTAAGGAAATTTTTTTTGTCTCATCCTTAATTGCTCGATGGAAGAAATGGTTCAATAAATATAATTTCACTATAAAAATATTAAAAGGGATAAAAAAAAAATCCTAAATGTCTTTCAGACCATATACCATTTTCCTCATTATTCCTTTCAAAGTTATCCTACTCATCTTTATGGAATCTTTTTTTTCTTCCTCAACAAACTCTACGCCTTGTTTTATAAAAGATGCCCCTTTTGAAGTCCACATTCCTACCTCTTATATTACCCTCATCAAATAAGCTTGCAAATAGATTTTTTTTTTATTAATCCTTCTTGATTAGACAACATAGTCTCTCTTATTTAAGTACACATAGATTCCATTTAGATTATCCTTTTATACTATCATAAATTTCTCCATTCATATTAATTTAAAATAGCTAGAAGAATTTCTTTGTTTTCTTTTATTGACCATATGATGTCAAGGTTGATAAGGCATTTGCCTTAATCATATGTTCAAATGATAACAAAATCTTGAGAAGTTCTAACATTTTTATTTAAATCTTTCTATTTTTGGTTAGGACTTGTGGTTTAATTTATGGGATTAAAGAAAAAAAGGTCCAAGAAAGAAAGCATATTTCAAGAGTAATGACTTGAAAATATCTAAGAAAGGAAAGCCAAGAAAATCCATGAATCAAGAGGTGGAAGTAAGTTTAAGTGCAAAATTAAGGAATAATTGAAGATAGGCATGGATAAGCAATGCAAATACTGTGGAATTGTCATGACCCAAAATCTAGGTCTTGATGGTGCTAGGGAACTAAAAGGCTTAAAACCAATAGAACCCATAGGAAACCTAATTTCACTCATACGAAAGCCCATTTCTTAGCTCTTTAATACCTTAGATTTGAAACTTTACTCACAGGAAGGCCATATATACTCTAATTTGGTCAACTCTTAAACTTATCTTCTTTAATCATTTTAAACATTTCTACAATTTACTACAAACTAATAAGAGATAGGAATTCAAGCCATGCTTAATCCAAAAGTGTATCATAGAACATTTTCCTTTCTTTATTTAACACAAACATTTAAATCATTTCTTTTTCATGTCATAACTAGAAGAGTCTAGACTTACCAATCGATCCCTTGCTTACCTCATCTTTCATGCATGTTTAAAAATACATATGTATTTCATATCATATCATAAAATCATCCATTTAAATAATCATAGAATTATAGGTCTAGTTAAAGTCATTTTGTCTTTAGTATTGACATCATTATTATAAGCATTCAATATTTAACCCTATGCGCCACAAACCTTATCATATTTGACATTGGTTATAAACAAAACTATCTTTTAATAAATACATTCTTACTTAAACTTAGACATTGAGAGATAGTTAAGAATATAGTATTTAAACTTACACATTATAGTCATGTTGGCCTTTGTGTACTAAGAATGGGGGTTGGATAGGTGAAAATTTTAAATTTTTGAAGAAAGGTTAGTTAAACAAGTATGAGAAAAAGTAGAAAAGGAATAGAACACACAAAAATTTATAGTAGTTCGGGTATTAACCAACCCTACATCCACTGCTTACTTCTTTCAATTAGGTTTTCCACTAATACTAAATCATGTTTTCAATCTCACACCTAACTTTACAACTTGTATTTTGTAAAGGCTCACACACAATCTTATAAGTGTTTTCTTATTTTCTAAGGCTTACACTTAAACCCATACAAGAGTTTTCTATTGGGCTACCCTCAAACCCAATCCCAAATGGTGTTTAAATCTCACACCAAACTTCTAACAACTCAATAACAAGGAGTAAAATAAAAGAGAGAAAGTTGAGAAATCAAAATAAAAGAGTTTGGCCTTAGTAAATGTTATTCTCTTGTATTTATGTCCATTTGGTAGAGCATTTATAGGTTACTCCAACCAAAGAGATGTTAGAGATAAAACTAGCTCATAATCTTTAAAGGTTGTTATCAAAATCTATCATTTAATGCTTGCCAGACACATGTCATGGTTAAGATAGTAAATTCATGATTGCTACATGACTTTCGCTTTAGATTTTGCATGGTCATAGTCAAGATTATCAACTTATGTATAACGACTAGTACATGTGTCAGCATGTCACTGGTTTCTTACAAAACCATCTGTTAACACCCTCCATTATGGCTCAATCATCTCAGGCACAAAACCAGGGTTATGATTGCTATTAAGGCCACACTAGTGAAGTGGTCATGATCTTAGACTGCAATTTAGCATGTGTAATTTATGGTTCGAGTTGAAGGAGTGTCGCGGTTATGACTCATGAACTTCCAAACGGTTCTTCAACAGGTAGCATTCTGTGATTATCGCTCAGAAGTTCATCTTTGAAGATTTGAGTGTCGCAGTCAAGACCATTATCGCAAAGATGACCGCAAATTAAACTGTCCAAAATTGTTCCAAGTTTGATCAATGTTGAGGTTGCAACACTATAGGTAGAGGTTACGACACAAGATCCAACTTTGATTTTCCTCCCCATTCAACTTTCAAAGACATTCTAACTTTATTTCTGCCATCACAATACTTAAAGAAGATGATTAGTACCTTTCAATCTATGTTGTCAATATCAAAATAGAGTTTTAACATAGATTTGACCAACTTGGTCCAACAATACATCATTAATAAAGGCAATTATGAAGAAATAATTAATTACCTTCATAATGCAAATAATGAAAATTACAAATTTTAGCTTTAACTTTTAGTATGTAAGCATGGCACCCATCCCAAGCTTAACCTATAAAAGCTATGTGTGTAAAGGGTGATTTCCTTGTGAGCAAGGGGTGATTTCCTTATGAGAAACTTAACAAAGGAAATACATGTCCATAATGTATTCTCATATGCCATTATACGAATGCATTTCTATCTATAGCCATTATACGAATGTATTTCTATCTATATGTCATATCATTTACTTAATGTCCATTTACATAGTATAATATTTCATATATGGTTAGTCAAGTCCATGAAAAATCCTACTTAGCTTGCATTATCTTTCCTTCTTGCACAAAAGAGTTGCTTTACTAGTTTTGATCATGGAAGAGTTACCTCACTAATTATGACATCATGTTTTATATAGAAGGGTTACCTCACCAACTATATCATTCATATTATTTTCTTTCATTTATTGGTCATACATTATAATCCTTTCAAAATTAGCTATGACTCTTTAGGTTTTTGCTTATTCTTTGAATTATCCTTATCACATGGCATCATACATGCCATAAACATCATAATATGACATTTCATTTAAAAATAATTCATATGTCTTTTATATAAGCATAAATTGGCCTATACTTATAAATCATAAAGCATGTATGCAGTGGACATAGAAAAGCAACTAAAATTACTCACCTAGCATTGTTATCCTTAGCCCTTTTCTTATTTTTCCTTTGCTCGTTCTTTATCACTTGCCTCAGCCTTACTTGCTTTTAGCTTTGACCTTGTTTGCCCTTAATCAACTCACCTACACACATGCCTGAATATAGGCATACATCAATATTACTTACTAAGATCTTAGAATATGGAGAGTTAATCAACTCATTTATAGAACATAATTCATTAGCATAACATAAACATTATAGTAAAAATCCCTTATGGACACTTAAGTCCTACATAACATTGAAAACATATTCTCTAAAATTATATTTCATAACTACCATTTTTTGCTTATTAGCCTCATCATTCCTTAACTTCTCATTTATGACATTGACATTTATATATATTAATCTCCTTATTTAATCATGTCTATAATCATTATTCTTTCCATGATCATCATTTATATTTCTTAGCTCATTTTCATACTCATGCTTATCATATAACATCCATATCCATCATAATACTCATAAGTCCTGGATGAAATGAAACATCAAAACTTATGGTAAAATCATAAACTAAGCATTGAACATACCATTCAACTCCTCATGATTCATTTAACATCATTACTTTTCATTATTCATGTCATAGGCGACTTAAAATCTCTCCATTGTACCATAGATATCTTAAAGCACCTAAGCTTAATTATGTATTATCTTTACATCCTAATCATTCCTATAGCTTCTAAACATCATAGCCATCATCATTTAATCATAAAAATACATTAAACTCATCAATGTATATGAAGGAATTAATTCCTAGTGAGGAGGAGACAATTTCCTTTGTCCAAGGCTTGCTCCCTTTATGAACATATTTCCTTCTTCATTTGGGAGCTTTAAATTTGGTGAAAATGAGGTAATTTTAAAATGTTTCTCTCATTTTAAAAGTGAAAAAAAAAAAAAGAGAAATGGCTAAGGATCTTGGATGTGGAAGAGAAAGCTACTGAAAAGAGATAAGTATGAATAATTGGCCAACATAAGCATTTTAAAACATCTTTTATTAAATGGAATTTTAGCTACTGAAAGTGCATATTCTATCTTGGCACTATTCGAGGTTAAGTTCTAATTTAATGGCCAAAACTTTTTGTCTTGGAACATTCAACTACCAAAAGTCTATGGCAAAACTCACTATATTTTTACCTTAAAAAGCACCCCAAACCTCGTCAAACCTTTCTAACCTTAATCTTTATGCCTTATACATTAAATACCATATCTAAGCTTCCTTTATCCTTCTTGATCTCATCTATAACTATTTACATTGTCAATTTAACATCAATTGACCATTAAAAGGTATGTGTATTGCACCTTTTAAACTCAACTTCCCCTTAGCATTAGGTCTCTTTCTTATTTCTTTTAAGATATCATTTTAACATAACTTTCTTCCACATACATCATAGATATATTCTTATTCTTAAACCTTTAATTTCATAAAAAAAAAAAAAACCAATTCATGTATATTAATCCTTATTTCTTACACAACATACGTAGACATCTTAACATACATTCACTTTGTTTATGACTTAGCTTCTTTTACTATCATTTCTCTTAATTATGCTTCTTAACTAATATTATGTCTTAATTAATCATCATTATTTCATAGCCATCTCATACTCCTTATTAATGGTTAAGAGTCCTCATTCATGAGAGACCTCTAAGAACCATCTCGTGCCATATAGAAAATGCATCTAATGCCCATTGAGATTATTAGTGATTAAGGAATGTGAAGAATGGTCCATTGAAAAAGTTCTTAATACATTCACTAACTAATATGCATGGATGAATAAGGAACTTCAAAACCTATGAAGAAATTCAAAATTATTGAAATACCTGATGACTATTAAGTTTGAGCAATGACCTATTAGAAAATCATTATAAAGAAAGCTATTGGAGATTGTGACCCTTGGATATAGCTTAACACCCATTAAAATTCATCAATGCTTATTGAAGAATAATCAATAACCATAAAGGTGTTTTAATAACCATTAAAAGAAAATTTGCAATGCTTATAAATGAAGCCAATACCCTATTAAAAGGGAAGAAAAGCCATTAGAAATTTCACTTCCATAGTTTGTACTCCAATGACTGTTAAAGAGATATAACGATCAGTTTTGCCAAAAAAATGGCTAGTAATGACTAGTTTTACATATGAGGTATTTTTAACCATTCATTAGATTTTGGGATATATAAGGATGCTTAATATAATCTATAAAGTGATAACTAACTTATGAAAAGGTGGATAAAGCATATATAGAGGGAATTATTCTTTACAAGTGTAAAAATAAACTTAGTGTATATATCTTGTACTTATAAGAGTTAGGCTTTTCTTAAGCATTAATTGTGCATTCATATAGCTAAGAAGCTTAAGCACTTTATTAGGAAAGGTTAATGCTTAGCCAATAAAAGCACATAGGTTGATGATTAGCTCAAAAGATTATTAATGAGATTTTTGCTCTTTTAAGCTTTATAAAAAGGAATGGATAGGTTTTCTTTAAGCCTATAAAAGAAAGGTTATTATTAAGCCGTAAAAGAAGAGAAATATAAATTAGAAACTTAAAGAAAGGACATAAAGCAAATTGCCAAAACTTTATAAATATTATGTCTTCATTTCTCTTCTACTTTACCTCCTTCTTTGAGAGTAAGAATGAATTTTTACATGTCAATTCCATTACAATTGAAGTTATAAAATTCCAAATAAGTTTCTAAACTTTTAAATTTGCACATAGTTCACTCCATTTCTTAGTTGCCATCCTCATCAAAGGACCTATAATTAGTGTCAAAGCCTAGCTTTGAATTTTAAAGCTTAAAATTTCTTAAATACCTTAAATGCTAAAGAGCAAGATCTATGGTAACCCTTAATAAGCATGAACTTAAAGGCCAATATACTATTAGAGCTTTATTTTTTTAAAATAGAACTAAATAAAATATTGCAAATCTATAATGTACTATTTTTTAAGGTTGAAATCTATAAAGTTATGGAGAACCTTGGAGAAGGGTCTTTGCGTTCCTAGAAAGACCACTTTAGATGGGAAACAAGTAAATAAGTGATGCATTCAACCAAGGCAAGTCAACTAAGGATCCACTACAACTTTACGGTCCAATCACAAGAGGAATGCTAAAGAAGTTTAAAGATGCACTTAGAGCTTTTATATAAGGGAAAATTATAAGTGGATTGGCCCAAGAAGACCAAAGGTTATGTGAAGTTCAATTACGTAATGGTGGGAGCTTTCAAGTAGAGTGCTTAATTTAAATCAATGGAGCCCAATTGATGGAGACGAATTAACCTTAACACCACTTGGCCAAAGCATGGTAAATAAAGCCCAAAGTGTGTAAGGCATTAAGATAAGCCCAAAAGTCAAAGAGTAATGCCATATATGCTTAGTTGGCATTATCTTCCTAATGTCATAAGGAGTTCCCCTTATTGGTTGAATATCATGTTAGCTTTATTTAGGATTTTTTAGTTAGTTGTTTATCTTTGTAAAGAACCTTTAATTACGGTCTTTTAGTTCAAGAAGTTAGTTAGGCCAACTCTTGGCAACCAATAACAATATTTCTTTAAAACTTTATGTAAGAGTGAGATTCGTTATCCAAATAGGATTAGGATTGTTATGAATTCAACTAAGACTTGTAATACTAAATTAGAGAGAGCTTTTTAGGATTTTCTTAAACATATGTATTTGAATCCCTATTCGAACATTAAAAAAAGAAGATTGGTTTTTACTTAATTTTATGATATTGATTCACTTCTTGAGTTCTTGAGTAAACTTGATGAGATTGTTGAGTTAGCTTGATAATTTCATAAAACTAGTTTAATCTAGGCCTTGAATTACTTAGATAATTTAGAATTGAGATTAACATAACTTTAAATCTTATAATTTAGGCTGCTAGATATAAGTTTTCTAAAGATCTAGAGATTTAAGATTTTATCTTCATCTTGATCTTTGAATAATAGATTTAGGACTTGTATTTGCATATAGGTAAGGAAGCTAATCCATCCTCATTCATATCATTTGGTATCAGAGCTAAGGTTATTCAAGATCAAAAGTATTGTTTACAATTAGAACACCAAAATCACATTCTTATTCTTCTTTCTTCTCATTCAGCCAGTTTTGGTTTCTTGCTTTCCAAATCATTCTTTTTCATTGTTTCATCATCCATTAGTCTTGTTCCATCATCAATTAGCATATAGTTCAAATTCAGCCTTAAATTCCATAAGAATTGTATACTTTTGCAAAATTTCCTTAAATTAAGAAACTTTGTAAAATCTTTGATTTAGTGTTTTTCTTCCATTCAAATTCTATTTTCTTTTGTTGATTAATCATTCTTATGTCCTTAATTGTAAATTTGAAGTCTTTGATTCAAGAAATTCCTTAAAATTTGTTATTTTACTAAAATTTCCTTAAATTAAGGAAACTTGACTTTTGCTTGTTTCTTGCAATTCGTTCATCATTTTTTATTCCAATTCGTTCATCTTTTTGCTACTAATCACTTGTTTGGTGTTTTTTAATGTCTAGGGCCGAACCTTATCCAAAATTCAAGAAAGGGCCAAATTACCAAAATACCCTTAAAAGTGCTAAATTCGATTCCCTTATGTTTTCTTATGTTTTTAAGTTGTTCTTTGTAATCTTTACAATTTCAATTCTATTGTTAGCTTTTTAAAGTAAAAGAAAAAAAAGAAAATTTTAAAAAAATATCAAAAGAAAAAGAAAAGATTTTAAAAGTAAAAAAAACAAAGAAAATTTTAAAAAAATGTCAAAAGAAAAAGAAAAGAAAGAAAAGAAGCTAAGTTGGCAAACTGTTTGTTTTCAACCAAATTGGAAAAAGCCCCTTTAGATTAGACTTAATTTAACCTTATTCTTGATTTCAAAACACCAATTTGCAATGACATATACCTTTAAATTCTTAAATTTTGATTAGGTCTTTAGTTATTTGTTGATTGTAACCAATTAATATCTATTTCAATTCCTTGCTTTCTAAGTGTTTTAGGACTAGTTATTCTTATTTTGTGTTCAGTTTAAGCTTGTCTTGACATAAAGTAACTTAATCTTTAAAGAACTTAAAGAAAAGAATTTTGAGTGGTAAAAGGCAAGAGTGTGTGAGCTCATAAGAGGGAAAAACCTAATTTGAGTTAAACATGAGTGTGAGTGCCATCAATTGAGTGTAAGCACCTAAAGGAGTGTTTTATGAGGATTTTCTTTATTATTTACTAACCATGGTAAAACCTAAAAATGATCTAGAGTGGAAGTTGTTTGTGAAAGCTATGTAAGATGTTATGATCCTTATACAAGAAGAGTTTAAAGAGGTAAAAGAGCAACTTGAGAGCATCCAAACACTTCCAATTTCAATAACACACGCAACAGTTTAAGATAACCGAGACGTGGAAGATTCATCCATGATGAGGAGGAAAGCGAATCACATGTGAAAGTTCCCAAAAGTCTAACAAGTAAGATGGCAATTTAAATGGCATCAAGTTAAAGATTACTACTTTTAATGGCAAAAGTAATGCCAAGAAATATTAATCATAGGAAAAGAAAGTAGAATTTGTATTTAATTGTCATAATTATAATGAGAAAAAGAAAGTAAAGCTTACAGTTGTAGAATTTGTTAATTATGCTCTTGTATCGTGGGATTAAATTATGTACTTTATGAAATGCTATGGGGATAATCCAATTAGTACTTAGGAACAGATGAAAAGAGTCATGAGAAAATGTTTTGTACCTAGTCCTTACTATAGAGATTTGCGTAATAAATTGCAAAGACTAGTGCAATGGGGAAAAGGTGGTAGAGTATTATCAAGAATTAAATGTAAATTTGATTGGGGTCGAAATTAAGGAGACCATGGAGCAAACTATGGCTAAATTTCTTGTTAGGCTTAATAAAGAGATTGCTAATCAAGAAAAGATGTCCCCTACAATGATTTGGAAGATTTGTACCACAATGATCTTTAGGTGGAAAAGTAATTAAAGGCTAAGCCTTTTAGGCCCAATTTCAATTTAATTTCTTAGACTAATAAGTTTAAAAGTGGTGATAAACCCAATATAAGGCCCAAGACCAAACAACCAAAGAAGGAAGAAGGGAAGCCCAATTTGCCTACTAAAATCTAATCCACTAAGCCTAATAATAATTGTTTAATTATTTATTTCAAATGCCAAAGAAGAGGGCATGTTGCATGTGATTGCCTTAACAAAAGAACTATGGTTATGAGGGATGGCAAAATTACTAGTGAAGATGAGGTAATAAGTAAAGATATTTTTGCGACTAGACGTACTTTAAATGCCCAAATAAAGGATGAACATGAGGAAAGGGAAAATATTTTTCATGCTAAATGTATAATAAATGGTAACATATGTCTTGTTATAATTGATGGTGGTAGTTACATTAATGCGGCTAGTACCTACCAAGTTGAGAAGATGAAATTTCCAAATTTAAAGCATCCTAAACCATATCACTAGTAATGGTTAAATGAATGTGGCAAGATTAAAGTAACAAAGCAAGTTAGGATAGCATTTTTTATGGGCAAGTACAAGGATAAGGTGTTATATGATGTTATTCCTATACAAGCTAGTCACATGCTTTTGGGATGCCCTTGGCAATATGATAGAAGGGCAAAACATGATGGGTTTTCTAATGAATTTGAGTTTTATTTTAAGGACCAAGCATATTGTATTATCTTCTTTATCCTTTTTTCAAATTTATGAAGATAAAAAGATTTTGAGAGAGAGAGAGAGAGAGAGAGAGAGAACATGTGCATAAACAAGAAAAAGAATTAGCATAGCAAAAGAAGAGTTATGAGAAAACCTAAGAGGGGCATGAGATTAAAGTGGAAAAATGAGAGAAAATAAAGGATGCCCAAAGAAAAGAGAGGGACATGCAAAAAAGAGAGGGTGTGAAAAAAGCTTTTTATCCAAAAGAGAGAGATATGAGGAAAGCCTTGCTAGCTAAAACACCCATGGCTATGCTATTGTATAAAGATTTTACAACTAACATATTTTCCTTTTAGTGGTGATCTAACCAAATTTCTTCCTAGTTTTTTTGTTTCTTTATTGCATGATTTTATAGATTTGTTTCCCGATGATGTGCCAAAAAGATTACCACCTTTAAGAGGTGTTGAACACTAAATTGATTTCATCCTAGACTTTCAAATTCCTAATAGACCAACCTATAGAAGTAATCCTAAGGAGACAAAGGAACTTAAAGGCAAGTTAACGAATTAATGGAAAAGGGTTTGTAAAGGAAAGTATGAGTCTATGTACAGTTCCTGTTTTGCTTATACAAAAAGGATGGATCTTGTTGCACGTGTGTAGATCATAGGGCAATTAATAAGATATACCATTAAGTATAGATATCCAATTCCTAGGTTAGATGACATGTTAGATGATTGCATGGCATGTATGTTTTCAAAATTTAAAGAGTGGATATCATTAAATTTGTATGCATAAGGGGGATGAGTGAAGATAGCTTTTAAAACTAAATATGGCTTGTATGAATGGTTGTGATGCTTTTTGGGCTAACTAACGCCCCTAGTGCATTTATGAGATTGATGAATCATGTGTTGCATGCATATTTAGGTAAGTTTTTAGTTATTTATTTTTATGACATTCTTGTATATTTTAAATCTTTAGGAGAGCATTTAAAGCATGTTAGATTAGTTTTTGATGCGCTATACAAAGAGAAGTTATATGTTAACTTTAAAAAATGTTCTTTTTGTACTAGTAGACTTATTTTCCTAGGATTTATAGTAAGTAAAGATGGAATAAAAATTGATGAAGAGATGGTAAGTGTTATCTCCTCTTGGTCAAAACCTATTACCATAAGTGAGATAAAATCATTTCATGGTTTGGCTAGTTTTTATAGAATATTTGTTAAGGATTTTAGCATAATTGCAACACCCTTAAATGAAATTATAAAGAAAAGTGTTAGTTTTCAATGAGAGAGGCATAACAAAAAGCCTTTGATTTGTCAAAGTTTAAATTAACTAATGCACCATTGTTAGTTGTGCCTAATTTTGCTAACATTTTTGAAATTGAATGTGATGCTAAGGTTCGGGCATTAGAGGTATTTTGATGCAAAAAGGAAAGCCAATTGCTTATTTTACTAAAAACCTTAGCGGGCCTACTCTTAAATACCCAACCTATGATAAAAGAGATGTATGTATTAGTTAGGGCCTTGTAAACATGGCGACATTATCTTTAACCTAAAGAATTTGTCATCCATAAGGATCATGAGTCTTTGAAATACCTTAAGGGATAACAAAAGCTCAATAAAAGACATACTAAATGGAGTAAATTTATAGAGTCTTTCCTATATGTCATAAGGTATAAACAAGGCAAGGATAATGTTGCAAACAACGCATTATCTCGAAGGTATACTCTTCTTACTTTTCTTATTTGAAATTGCTTAGTTATAAGTATATTAAAGATTTATGTGATGATGTTGTTGATTTCAACATGTGTTATAAGAATTGTGAGAAAATGACTTTGAGAAGTATTATAGGCATGATAGATTTCTATTTAAAGATAACAAACTTTGTATGCCTTAATCTTCTTTATGTGAATTGCTTATTAGGGAAGCCCATTGGGTGGGCTTATAGGGCACTTTGGTGTGCAAAAGACCTAGATGTATTACATGAACACTTCTATTAGCCCAATATGAAAATGGATGTGCAAAAAGTTTATGATAAATGTGTTGCATGTAAATAAGCTAAGTCTAAATCAAAACCACATGGTTTATATATGCCTTTACCCATTCCTAATATGTCTTGGATTGATATTTCTATAGACTTTGTCTTAGGTTTACCTTGGTCTAAACATGGTAATGATTCAATTTTTGTGGTTATTGATAGATTTTCTAAAATTGCACATTTTATTGCATGTCATAAAACTAATGATGCTATTAACATTACAAATTTATTTTTCAAAGAAATTAAAAGATTACATGATATGCCTATAACTATTGTTAGTGATAGGGAGACAAATGCCTGTAACTATTGTTAGTGATAGGGAGACAAAGTTTTTGAGTTTCTTTTGGAAAATATTATGGGTAGATTAGGAACTAAATTATTATTTTCTACTCATAGTCAAACTGAAGTTGTTAATAAAACTCTAGGGCAACTTTAAAAGTTTTGATTATAAAGAACTTAAAGTCATAGGAGGATTGTTTACCACATATAAACTTTGCATATAATGGGAGTGTGCATTCACCCACCCATTATTACCCTTTTGAGATTGTTTATGGATTTGTACATTGAGTCCATTAGATATTTCCCCTATACCTTCAAACATGTATATGGATTTAAAAGGGAAAAAGAAATATGATTATGTTAAACAATTGCATGAAAAGGTGTGTTTGAACATCGAAAAGAGGAATGAACAAGTAGCTACAAACACAAATAGAGGTAGAGTTAGAGTTGTATTTGAAACCAGAGATTGGGTTTAAGTACATTTTAGGAAAGAAAGATTTCCTAATCATAGAAAAAGTAAGCTTAACCTTAAAAGAGATGGACCTTTTTAGGTTTTAGAGAGGGTTAATAATATGCTTACAAGTTAGACTTGCCTAGTGATTCCAATGTTAGTGCTACTTTTAATGTTGTTGATTCATCTTTTTTTTATTTTGATGAAGGTTTAGATTTGAGGACGAATCCTCTTAAGGAAGAAGGAAATGATGCATTCGGCTAAGACAAGTCAACTAAGGATCCATTACAATTTTAAGGTCTAATCACAAAAGGAAGGCTAAAGAAGTTTAAAGTTGCACTTAGAGCTTTTATATAAGGGAAAATTACAAGAGGGTTGGCCCAAGAAGACTAAAGCTTGTGTGAAGTCCAATTACATAAAGATGGGAGCTTAGACCCTTCAAATGCAGTACTTAATTTAATTCAATGGAGCCTAATTGATAAAGATGAATTAAGCCCAACAACATTTAGCCAAAGCATAAGAAATAAAGCCCAAAGTGTGTAAAGTATTAAGACAAGCCCAAAAGTCAAAGATTCATACAAGATATGCTTAGTTGGCATTATCTTCCCAATGCCATAAGGAATTCTCCTCATTGATCGAATATTATGTTAGCTTCAATTAGGATTTTTTAATTAGTTATTTATCTGTGTAAGGAACCTTTAATTAAGGTCTTTTAGTCTTATAAGTTAGTTAGGCTAATTCTTGGCAACCAATAGTGTTGTCCCTTGGCACCAAGAAGGGGAGTTGAATTGGTGTATAAAAATTTAAAAGGCAAAGAAGAGGGGAAGAAGAATGAGTAGAGTTGAGACAACGATTTATAGTGGTTTGGGTATAATTGACCCTATGTCCACTCCTCATTCTATCAATTGGGTATTTCACTATCTCAAGGTGTTTTCAAGCTCACACCCAACTTGTACAACTTGTGTGTTGATGGCTCACACACAACCTTACAACAATGTGTTTTTAGGCTAACACACAACCTCACTCAAGTGTTTCACTAGGCTCACACTTAAACCTTTCTTGAAGTGTTTTTATAGGCTAACACTATAACCTTATAACTTGGTGTTTAATGCTCACACCTAAAACTTACAATTTCATAAAGAAAATTAAAGAAAATGAGTACCAAAGATTGAAAGCTTTAATTACTTGTAATAAATTTCTTAGCAACCTTATTCATGGCTGTTTGGTGGAGTATTTATACCCAAACTTCACTAAAGAGATGTTACAGGTCATAACTCACCAAATCTTTGAGACATGCTTGACAGATTTTGCATTAAATGCTTGACAGTCTCAATTCGCGGTCGCTACTACTCATTAGCGATCGCGAAATCCAACTTTCTGAAGGAAAATCCTATTTGTGTCTAATGGCTAGTCTATGTGGTAGCTTCTGATTAGTTCACCAGGAAAATATAGTCGTTGCTCTTTTACCTATTTTCAAAAGTTGCGGTCCTGAGCTTTCTTGTACAGGATGCGATAGAGGACGCAAAATCATCTGCCAAAAATGGTTATCTTCTTTTTTACGATTCGCGGATGTTACCAATAAGATGCCTCCATGAAATTTGACTTCCAACAGTCTGTTGGAACATGTGTCATGTTGTGACTATGGACTTGCTTCCCTTTTGAGTCACTTCGAAATTCGTAGTCGCGACTAAAGCGTGACACACACCGCGATTTTGTCGGTCAATTTTTGGACTCATTCATTTGGATGAATCACGGTCGAGAATGGCTCTACGATTTTGTCTGTTTATTTTCTACCAATGCTTCTCTTCATATCATGGTCGTGAATACAAAGTAACGGTCACGATTTCGAAGTCACTTTACATACTTGAAGATTTTTTGAGCTACATTCAACTTCTAACTTAGATAGAAACTAAAGGTTGCAAAATACTCTAATTTGAAATATTAGACATGATCAATCTCCTTTGTCAAGATCAAAAGAGGTCCAAGACTTGGGTTCACTACCCTAGTCCAACAATGAAGATATGCAGAGTGCCAACCGATGAAAACATTGTTGATCAATTCACTAAACCATTATCACATCCAAAGCATAAGAGTCATGTTATCTCAATGGGTATTAGTTAAAATTTTGATTAGGCCTAATGCAAGTGGGAGATTGCTAGTTATGTGCCCTAGGCCAATACTTGTAATGGATATTTTTTTATAATTTCACGGTTGCTTTTTATTAAATATTTTTTATTTATGGCTAAATAATAAATTTCATGAATGGTTAATTCTACCTAATGTCATCAAATATGTGACTTGATAGTAAAACATGCAGGTATGAAGAGTTATATTCTAAACTATCCCTAGTTGGTCATTATTATTGGGATAATAATAAAAGAAGACTAATATGTATTTGATTGATGACTATGTTTTACTAGTCATGGATATGTGATATTAAGTCAAAACATATAGATACATGTTTAAGAAACATTGTATTATATCGACCTGCTATAAGAACACTATATGGATTAATAGTCATAGTGATTCTCATACAATAGTTTTAACTTAATCCTCTAACTTAAAAATCACTATAAATTCCAATATGATGAACTTTATGTTTTGATATAGTCCAACATTATCTTTAATCTAATGATCGTACAAACTAATATTGGATATAACATAAATCATATAGAAGAACATGAATGACTGAGAAGGAATTTATCCCTCATATGTTTTTATGAGAAATATATCTCGAAGCCCCTCGATAAGTTAGACTGAAAAAGATTACATGGCCATGCGGTAATGAATTGATAAAGGTTATCAATGTCATTTTATATCAATCTACTTAGAGATCGAGAAAGAATTGAACTATATAAGGATGACATGATCCATGCCTTATGTTAAATAGAGATATAATGTGACAAAAGGATTATAATACTATTTGTGGAATAGGTTAGGTTGGATTATGGACCTTCACATAATTTGGGCAGTCATAACATCTTGTTAGAGGCCACTTATGACTTATGGGTCAAAAATAGGTTTTCGGCCACTACCAACATTATGTGAACCTACATGGTCACACACTTAGAATAGGCCCAAAATAAAATTGGGTTTTACTTCTCTCTTTATTTATAGTTAAGATAATTAAAGACATTATCTAAGTTATTTTAAATATCTATTTCGATTTTAAAGGTTAAAAACAAAATTAAATATTTTTCTTTGATTTATATCCTTTAAGATACATAGTTGGCATAAAATATCTTAACAGTTAAGACATATATATATATATATATATATATATGAGTGTGTGTGTGTGTGTGTACATTTTAGGGTTTTGTGTGAGAATGAGGTGTTCACGCTTTCCTTCAAAACATAAAATAGAGAGAGAGAGACTCTAGTGCTAGCACACTTTGCATTTTGGATATATCTTATTCATGTGGATACTTATAGAGAGTGATCATCCTTTAATAATGTCTATATCTGACTCTAAGCTCAAGGATGGGTACTACTATTGTAAACCTTCTCTCTATCTTCCAACAAATCTACAATCATTTATCCGAATTGGCAAGCTTTTCGCATCCACTTTTTCGATTTAATCAAATCCTATAGATCCTTAGTGGTATATATATAGAAAAATTTTATTTTTTCGCTATGCATGTTCTATAAAACCCAACAGGTATAACTTTACCATAATTTATTAATGAACATGATGCTAGAAATATATTAGAGGAATATAGGGTCATGCTTATAGAGTCTCAAAAAACCTTCTTAGAGAACCAAATTAAGGCTATAGATGAGCAAAGCAAGCTACTACAAGAAGTCGATTCTTTGAGAGTAAGATTGCAGATAAAGGTTGCAGATGACATCTAGCTTGACTCAAAAAAGTCCTAGGATTACATTCCACAACTTTACTCCTAGGCATGAGAGGTGAAAGTATGAGGAGTTAAGGGTTAATCCTTCAAGATTCATGGTGAAGTTATGAGCTCTCACCAACCTTAGGCTACTTAAACTAAAGAAAGATATTTACCACCTCACAAGAGGGAGGATGGCAATGGAAATTTAAGCATACCACATAATGGTTACTACCATAGTGAGGCAATGATGCTCCATCAGGTATTTGTTTGAACCAATTCTAATAACCAACTTCACTTGTATGACAATACATAAAGGGCATCTAGTTAAAAACTTAGGGGCCAATATCCAAGGGAGAATTTATCAAATGATACAACTAGTCTTAGGGGGCAAGACTCACCCTTAAAGGAAGAAGATTATTACAATGGTGTCACAATCTAGGCTACTAGTACTAAAAAAATAAAAAAAAAAGTGATTTTTAAAAAACCATCAATAGAAATGAACAAGCATTTAAGGCCTCCATATGTGAAAGCTAACATTTATCGGAGGCCAGTGATAAAAGTCATAGTGGACAATAGATCTGCCATGAATGTGTTACCCTAAAAGATGTTAGCTATAATAAAAAAGATGGAAAAGGATTTAATAGCAATAGGGATCTCCATTTTTAGCTTTCAATGGAGAATTCATTAAAACTTTTAACGTTCTACCCATCGAGATCACCATTAAGAGTAAGACTTTCTTATCAACTTTCTTTATTACTAACCCTTCAACTAACTATAATGTTTTATTATGGAGTGATTATATTCATACCAATTGGTGTGTGCCATCATCTCTCTATTAGTTTTTATTATTTTGGAAGGGGAACAATGTATAAGTGGTTTGGGCAAATAGGAAGCCCTTCTCTACATGCTCCAATGCAATGGAAGTCAAATACTATGATGCAAATTTTGGCCCAATACAATTTGCAAATCAAAAGGAAGAATGGTGATCTTAGGCGGGTTTACGTGTCAAGGAAGAATATAGAGAATCAAGTAAAAGCCCTCCTAAAACCTATAGCCATTATGTCATACAAGTCGATGTCTTATCCAATCATTGAAGAGGTCAATGATGAATAAATATACTATGGAAGAATAAGCAATAGCTCTAGCCATAAAGTAAAAATTGTATGTGCAACAAACATTTAACAAATTAAAGCTTAAAGCGTCTTAGGATGTTCATAGCGCTAAGGTGATTTTTGAGTAAGACCTACATGAGGAAACAGAAGAACTACAAGTTCAGGACTTAGAACAAGCACCTTTGATGTTTGATGATCTCAAGCTAGAAGTGCATGAACCCATGAAATAAGTGAATCTTGGCACACTTAAGGAGTTGAGAATCATGTACATTAATTCATTACTACCTTTAGAGCTGAAAAGGTTAATCATAAAAGTATTAAGCGAGTTCAAAAACTGTTTTGCTAGAAGCTAAAGGAAATGCCAAGACTAAGTAAGAACTTTGTAGAGCATCGCCTTCTCATCAAACTAGATTTCATCTTTACTAATAACCACCAAGAAGGATGTCTAAGGAGATAAAATTAAAAATCAAGGAGGAAATCAAGAAGTCATTAAAGGCAGGCTTCATAAGGCCTACGAGGTATGCATAATGGCTTTTCTAATGTATTTCTTATTATTGATAAGAAAGAAAAGCTTTGTATTTGTGTGGATTTCATGAATTTAAATGTCGCAACTCCTAAGGACATGTTTGTCATGCCAATAGCTGATATATTAGTTAACGCTACTGTGAAAATTAAATTACTATCCTTCATGGATGGTCTTTTTAGATACAACAAAATCCTGATATCTATGAAAAACATTTTAAAATTTTCTTTTCATTGTCTTAGTGCCATTGGGACATCTAAATGGTTATTCATGCCTTATAATTTGAAAAATACTAGAGAAACGAACTAAAAGGTCATGAATGCCATTTTTTATGACATGATTAGTCACCAAATAAAGATCTACATTGATGATATCATAGTGAAATCATGAAAACCTATTGATCATGTGGAGCATTTAAGGAAAAGCTTTTAAAGAATAAGGGAGCACACACTTAAGCTAAATCCATTTAAGTGTTCCATTGGTATGTAAGTTGGCAACTTTTTGGGCTTTTTGGTGCACCAAAAAGGTATTGAGGTGGATAAGAACAAAGCAAAGCTAGTGATTAAAGCCAAGCCATCATGAAATAAGAATGAGCTCCAAAGGTTTCTTAGGCAAGTAAACTATTTAAGGAGATCCTCTAACTTGATAAAGAAAACAAAAGTATTTTTAGGTCCATTAAAGCTTAAATGGATGGAGGAGTTTGAGTAGGAGTAACGCCACTTTGAGGCTTTTGACAAGGTTAATGAGAATCTCACCAAACTTCCAATGCTAATGCCCCATGAGATGGAACCCCATTCAAATTGTGCCTATCAGCCATAAACGAGTCCATAAGATGTCTAATAGCACTAAGCAATTTTATGTGACATAAGCAGGTTGTGTACTATTTAAGTA
This sequence comes from Omphalea diandra, assembly GCA_949677035.1. Classification (NCBI taxonomy): domain Eukaryota; kingdom Viridiplantae; phylum Streptophyta; class Magnoliopsida; order Malpighiales; family Euphorbiaceae; genus Omphalea; species Omphalea diandra. The sequence goes on from CATIWR010196385.1 coordinate 26,283, forward strand.
GGTTGTTAACATTTATAAAGGTAAAGTAATCTCCTATAGAGACATTATGTTTGGCTCTTTATTTCACTTGCATAAAGTTAAGGCACTATCTGATTAAATCAAAAGTGTACATGGTGTCTCAAACTAACTTGATGAAGTACATGTTAAATATACCCTTAATTACTAGGAGGATTGGTAAATGGTCTCTAGCTCTTACTAAGTTTACAATAATTTATTTTCCTTAAAAGTCTGTGAAAGGGCATGCTCTAGCAAATTTTCTAATAGACCACTCCTCCTTAAGGCTTGTTTGGATTGATGGTTTATAAAGGGTTGGAATGACTATTAATGGAATGGAATGGATGGGTTTGGTTTGGAAAGAAAGTGTTAAATTATATTTGTGTTTGGGATGGTAGGAATGGAAAGGAATGGTTTGAGATTAATTTTGTTTGTTTGCAAAGGAATGTTAACTTAAAATTAACAAAAATACCCTTAAGTTAATGATTAATTTAATTTAATTAAGAACATTATGTGACTTGATTTAATCTAATGTATTTAATTATGAGAAATTAAATTCTTATATGAGAATAATTTTATTAATTT
>CATIWR010196431.1:0-34659 GCA_949677035.1 Omphalea diandra
GGGGGGGGGGGGGGGGTGGGGGGGGGTTTGTTTGTTTTTTTTTTTTTTTTTTTTTTTTTTTTTTTTTTTTTTTTTTTTTTTTTTTTTTTTTTTTTTTTTTTTTTTTATTTATTTTTTTTTTTTTTTTTATTATTTTTATAATTTTTTTATTTTTTTTTTTTTTTTTTTTTATTTTTTTATTTTTATATTCTCAATTATAAATTAAAACAATAAACCACCACATTTGGGGGGGGGGGGGGGGGGGGGCGCCCCCCCCCCCCCAGGCATTCATGATATGGGAATTTTTGTATTCATCCATCATTCATGATCACATGGTGTGACCATTGGGACTAACTTATGGTTCTACTAAAACATAACACCTATCCCCAAAAGAAGAGCAAATTAGTACATGAAACAAGTATAAATAAATCAAATTATCTTAAAGCATAAGAAATAAATACAACACATATTATCATATTTCCCATGTAAAATGTGCCTAAATATGCATCTAAGTCAATAATATCACATCTCCACATAACCATCCAACAAGTAAACAAAATAGAAATGTATGAATCACGAATCGAAAAAAAAGAACATATGATGCACGACATTTGTAGGATATGAGATGGGTAAGGTAAAGATTCGCAACAATAGGGATGCTAGGATTGATGAATCCTCACCCTATATAGCTCTAAAAGAGCATGTCATCCATAACACTACTAACCATAAAGGAGGGTTAAAATGCAACACTAAGAATGGGGAAGATTGAAGGCCAAACCACTATTTACACAATTTAAGCATATAGACTCCTAACATAAAGTGAACTCTCAAGGTTAATGGAACTTTAAGTTCCCCACTTGATCATAGCCCTAAAATGATTAGAATAGAGTCAAAACAACTCATTGAAATCAAATGAAAGATCCTAAGACTTTCCTGGTATGATAAATAATAGAAAACCCTATGAAGCATAACCAAGTCTCCATTTTTAATATGAATAGGGGTCCTAGGTCATTAAACCTAGCCTTATTCTATCACTGGAGGTATAATGTGTCATAAAAAAAAGTCTCTAAAAAGGAAAGAAATCTAAAAGAGGAAGAGAAAAATAAACTTTGTATAAACTATCTACCAGTCTAACTAGGTTGTGCAACCCAATATTAGGGTTGTACAACCTATTGATAGGGATGTACAACCCTTGTTGCCTAGGTTTTGAAAATAGTGAAAGAAAAATGAAGGGGAAGAAGAAAGAGGGGTAAGTGGATCCTTGGATGCCTTTATGTGTTTCTATGCCCTTAGAGACTCATAAGTTTAATCCAAAATGCTTAGGGAATGCCCAAAGATGAAGAGAAAGATTTAGCTCTACCTTGGAGAGAACTAGGTGAGCTAGGATTATAGGGTTTTTCATGTTAACTATGGATTGAGATATAATTTTGCTAGAGTAACCTTAGAGTTTTCGAGCCTCTCCCTCTCTCTTCAAGTGACGGGGTATTTATAGGTGTTGTGTGGGTGTACATGGCAAAAAATGGTCTTATTTACACCATGGACATGTCTAATCATAGAGAGAGAGATGAACCTCTTGGAATTAGGGTTTGCATATGGGTTGTACAACTAAGAATGGATTGTACATCACTCTGTGAAGGTTATGCAGCCCTGGGGTTAAAGAGGGATCAGTTCTAGAAGATTCTCAAGGTTAAGGTTTTAAGATGGGCTATACAACCTTGTGTATGACTGTACAACCTTGCTACATAGGTGGTATAACCCATCAAGCTTGGCAGACAACCTCAATCTTAGTCTTGGTTTTTATCTTAGATTTGGTTTTAGGTTTTCCTAAGGTTTTCTAAGGTTTTTTTACCTTTTCCTTTGGCAATTCTTTTTGCATTCTAAGGAATTGGTTTAACAATTTTCATCAACGGGTTTTGCATCTAAAGGTCCCAAAATCTAATGCATATAGTTTGCCTCTCCTTTTTGGGGCTTGAAAAATAATATTTGAGAAATGACTGTTAGCAAAACACATTAAATCATTAGCCACAAACTTGAACACTAGATAAAGGATATGAAAGGATATAATTTTCTTAACAGCTCCCCGAGCAGTATTAATCTTTTTGGTAGCCTTCTGGTAAGTACTAAGGTTGAAATTCACATTCTAGGAGTTCTCTAGCAAGTATTGAAGTTGATCTCATTTGTATCCCTCTAGCAAGTACTAATCTTTTTTTTAGCCCTTTAACAAGTACCAAGGTTAAATTTCACTTTATAGTAGCCCTATAACAAGTACTAGAGTTGATCTCCTTTGCAGCTCTATAGCAAGTACTAAGTTTCTTGGTAGCCCTCTAGTAAGTACCAAGGTGAAACTTCACCTTCCAGTAGCTCTTTGATAAGTACAAGAGTTGATCTCCATAACATCCCTCTAGCAAGTACTAAGTTTCTTTGTAGCCCTTTAACAAGTACTAAGTTTTTTGATAGCCCTTTAGCAAGTACCAAGGTTGAACTTCACTTTCTAGCAACCTTCGAGCAAGTACTAGAGTTGATCTCCTTATCAGTCATCTAACAAGTACCAAGGTTAAACTTCATCTTTTAGTAGCCCTCTAGCAAGTACTAGAGTGGTTCTAGTAGGTACCAGGTGTTTTGATAGTGGATAATTAACTTCTTACAGTCATTGGTGCTTTTGTATTTCTTCATGCATAATCCAGTTTTGCTACTTAATGATTTTGTCTCAGGGATGCCCACTAGGTAGTTTCAGTGTCATTTGGGGCCTTCTGGCATTTGTGAAACTAAGTCCATATCTTTACAACCCTTCGGGCTGCCTTAGGGTCTATTCTTTTCTTAGGGTAATGGACATATACCCAGATGTTGTAGGAAGTGTTTTCTTGGGTTTTGCCAAAAAGTAGTTCAATTTCAAGATTCTACTAAGGCCATGAAAAAGAGGGTCAAGTTGGTCATTGAATGGTTTTTTTTGTAAATTTAGTGTTTTGGGTTCCTTAGGAAGCTAGGGGTATTTTAGTCATTTTTGCTTGATTAGGCTTGAAGGTAGGCTAAGGGTATTTTGATAATTTTAGATAATTATGCTTCAAAAAAAAGGGTTAGGGATATTTTTTGTTTATATAATTTTAGTTTAATTGAGCCTGAAGGAATGTTAGGGGTATTTTGATAATTTTGATTTAATTGGGCTTGAGAGAGGGCTAAGGGTATTTTTTGTTTTTTAAAGGCCAATGGGGAAGTAAGGTTGGATAGGTTAGAAGGTGGGGTGCGCTCATAAGGCCCAATTTAGGTCTGTTCACTGCAAAGGGGTTGTACAACCCATTTAGGGTTGCACAGACGAGCCAAGGTTATATAGCCCTGGTCTGCTATATAAACTCCTCCGATAATCACATTTGCACAATTACCCTTCTCTCTTTTCCTTCTTTCTCTAAAAGACTTGGACTTGGCTCTTAGTTTCCCGTGACTCTTCTAATGATTATCATGGCCTCATTCCACGATGATGAGATGTTTGACGTCTACGAGGAGTTTTTCAATGAGGACATCTTGACCCTAGACAACCTGGAGTAGTTGTGATCCTAAAGTGGATTCACGTGGATGAGTTTGTTCCAAGGCTCGACCATGAAGATGGTTACACTTAACTTTCCTGTCGTAGCAGACACATCGACGGTCTACAACCTATATCGTCACCTTGCAGAAGCTGCCTCGGGAGTGGTAGCCTTTCTTGTTCTATTTATTTTATTTTATTTACTTGTTCTCTGCCATGTCACTATAGACTTTAGGTGATACCTTGGGATTTCTTTTTTCTTTTTGTCTGTGAACATTATGTTAGCTTATAAAATATCTAGAAATAATTTCCAAGACACTTACTTTCAATTTTCTATTCCATTTGTTTTTTTATCTATCAAGTTAGTTAATTGCCTTAATTTACGTGTGCCTTAAGTTTCATTTCGTGATATGCATAATAAACTATTAACATTAATTAATGGGATAGTCTATGAAAAATTAGGGTGCATACCTAGGATTTATTTATTCAATTATTTTGCCGACCTACTAGTCTTTCAATGCTTTGCAAATACTGATTGAATTTGTTTTAGGAAACTATATTCATAATTTCCTCAATGCTTGATTAATCCCCAGCAATTAGGACTTGTTATTTTTTGCCTTCTAACTTGAACCTTACTGGCACTTTTATTTTTTGATATCAATAATTATGTGAAAAAAACTATATCCAAACTAGATGTTTTGCATATATTCATTCGCCTTCAATTCCTTTTCTTTTCTTGCAGGGGATTGTCACCTTTTAAAAGGGAGGTGGGGTTATAGGTCCTACCTACGAGTGGGTCAAACACTACATCCTCAAGTCTAGGCCCATTTGAAGGGCACAAAAGTTTGGACCTTCCCGAGGATGCTACCCTAATGAGATGCTGAAGGTCGATCTGACGATGATACATACACCGCTAGAGTGATGGCTGGACATGACTCATACTTCCTATCTTGCCTTGATCGGTGAGGTGACAATCACTCTTAGAGACTTCTCCTTTCTGATCAGACTATGGTTCATAAGTATTCCCCTGTCTATGGATTCTAGGGTTCATGAGCCTACGCTCTAGAGAGACTATTTGCTTTAGGTCCTTGGTTGTGTTCTCCTGCTCAAAGGGAGTAGGACGATAGGGAGGTCGAGCTAGTGCTCATAAAGTTACTAATGGTAGCCATTGACAAAGTGATCGATCAACATGTGCGCTGCTTTTTGCTATACTCCCTATCAAAGGTATTATTTTCGAATGCCTCTGACATAGTAGAACTTTGCTTGGTGCTAGTGCTAGAGGATCTGAGCTTGCAACACCAGCTTGACTAGAGGTCTACGACATTGGCATACCTTTATTGATACCTTGATTGGTGCTCCTAGGGCATAAGATATATGTATGATACTTGGAGGGTTCTCATCGTAAGTACCTTTCAATTCTTTTTTTTGTATTTGAGCTTCATTTGATCATTCTTAGGACTTATGCTAGTTTTGCTAATAGGCATGGGGTGTTAAGCTAGGACCTCTAGAGAGGTTGGACCCTGAGGTTGACATGGACGGCATAATTAAAAGTATATGAGTTGTAATTACTTATTTTTCATTACTTGTTTGATACCCATAGTGGTGTCTTATTCTTTTTGTAGCTATATCTCGACTGGATGGGTCCCATGGAGATGTGGCCTTTAGAGGTGGTTGAAGCAAAGACCCTCTCTTATGGTTGTCATCTGATGGTTGGGGCCTTCTATTCAGGAGTGGTATATAGGGAAACACATCTTTCATTAGCGTGAGGGCTTAGACGAGCAACTAGTCCCCCAACGTTTACCCATGAGTTTGTTCTAGGCGAGGGATCTTGAGGGTGTGAATCTTACTACGACATTACGTTATATGTCTAAGGAGTAACTATCTTCCACCAGCATCCCTTACAAATCATGGATAGTTAGAGCACTTGCGGGGAGTCTCCCGTTGTCAGAGGTAGCTATTCAGGCCTTCTCTCAACACATGTTAAATAAGGAGGTCGTCTTACAACATAGGAGTTGAGGTACCACTGCACAAGCCACATAACAATCTGCTGCCTCAGCCTTTGTCTCTACATCCAATGCTACTACTATCCAGGGCCACAAATGAGCTTGTAGATTGGCTTTAGGAGGTGTGAAGCCTGTGGTGATAGGTTACATAGCCTCTATGCCATGTAAGTATTATTTTCTTTGTCTTTTTATACTTTGACTCTAATGTAAGGCATGTTTCTAAGAATATTCCTTTTCAGTATTGCAAATTCATCATGTGCAAGTTGAGGTTATGGTTGACTTAAATGTTTCCATGAAGAGGGTTGTCATACAACAGATGCACTCCATGTAGGTTAGTAAAAGCAAGCAAAATAATACATGTATGTATGTTTATGATTTGCATTTCGTGTGTTTTGTATCCTATACATCTTTTCCCTTCTAGGGGCCATGGTGGGGTGGCTCATGCTTGTATTATATTCCAACTATCTTGATGGGTCAGTACTTATTACGAAGGATAATGAAGAGATCAATCTATAGATCTTGCCACTTTTGGAGGGAGTTGAGCTAGGGAAGACTTCCATGTCGACGATCTAAGGCGAGACAATTAGGGGACTTAACATAGTGGCCCTTGGTGTTAGTGATTCTTTTACAGGGAGCTCACTATTACTACAGGTAAGAGTTCTTCTTATAGTAACTTCTCTTGCATGTTCTTTCTTTCTTCTTTTCTTTTCTTTTCTTTTTTTTTTTCTTTCTTTTTTTTTTCTCTTTTTCGTTGCTCTAACTTTCACCTGGACTGCCTTTATGGTTTTTCAATCCATCGGGCTGCTTTTGCTTAAATTGCCCTTTTAGGTTTTCAACTTAACGAGCATATTTTTAATATATTATATTTGTTATTTTTTGTTTTTGCTTTCAAATATGGTTGTAAGAGAGATTGAGCCTGTTGGCTACCCTGACCATGGACGCGAGGCATTATTATCCATAACATCATTCAAACCATCGTCTATCTAAGTCAGCTACTACCAAGGTCAAGTAGGATGAGTGGATGTCTAGTATCACTGTCACCGAAATCCATTGGAGTTGTTTATGGTGGAATATCTTACGTGTTACCCTAGGGACTTATAGGGATTGTGTCATTCTTCCTACTTTGACTTCAAGCATATTTTATGACCCTGCTCGTGTGCATCATCAATTTAGCGCTCCCTAATTTGAGGTACAATTCCTCCTTTTGTTCATCGAGGGCCTTCTGACCTAATGATTCCTAAATAGGGTTGAGGCTACTTGGACTGGTCGCAACTTCTATGACTTTTACACTGGTTAAGATACTTAGCCTGATGATGATGTAGACCACATGGCATGGTTGTGCAACCTTTAGAGTTATAGACATCAAATTAACAAATAGTAGATAATGATCTTTCATGAGAGAACAAAATTGTCTCACATTTAATTTTAATTTAAGGACATGTATGACTGAATTTACTTTAATTATATAAATGCACTTATATTTGATATAATGCTTAGTATGAACCATTTACATTTTGCACATTACATTAATCGAATGCATAACTTCTGCTTTTAACATTGGAACACTTGATTATCTAATTATCTTGCTCAATGGCTTTTGTCTTGCTAACTCCTTGCTTATTCACCTTGCTTTTTCTATTGTCCCCCAGCTATCTTGTCAAAGGTTCCTTAGTGGTCAGTCGTCAGTCGCACTCTCTCGACTTTTACCTGTGTTCATCATATTCATTTTTTTTTATGCTTTTTAACTTCTGCCTAAGCCATCCTTTTGGGTTTTTGACTTAGCGAGCTTTTTTTTTTTTTTTTTTCTTTCTTTTCCTTTTTCCTTCTTCATTATTTATTTATGCCCTAATTTTTGCTTAAGTCACACTTTCAAGTTTTTGACTTAGTGGGCTATTTCACTTTTCTCATACCTCACATAGTATTTCTTTGGTTGATTTAGGTTCATTAACTCAGTGAATTTATTCCCATCCATATCTTGCTACTTTCACCATGCCACCTGAGTATATCTATTTGACCACATAGGGATCTTTCTAATTTGGCTTGAACTTTCCTCGAGGATATTGAGTCTATCGTCGGCCTGCCTTCAACACTAAATCACCAACCTTTATCATGTTTGTTTTGATCTTTTTTTGAACGAATGGGCCATCCTAGCCTTATACAACTGAACATGACACAAGGCCTTTAATCTTTTTTCATCTAGTAGAGTCAGCTGTTCAAATCTATTTCTTACCCATTGGTACTTAGGGATATTAGACTCCACCATAACTCATAATGACTTTACTTATAATTCAATTGGTAGCACTACCTCCATCCCATACACTAGAGAGTACGTTGTCATCCCAGTCGATGCTCCTGCTATAGTTTGAAAACCTTATAAAGAAAAAGGTAATTTCTTCTGTCAGTCTTTATACATCTCAACCATCTTGGCTAGGATGCTTTTAACATTCTTATTTGTTATTTCCACCATCCTATTAGTCGGTGGTTTGTAAGGTGACAACTTATGGTGGACTACCCCGTAATTTTCTAATATAACCTTAACCTCTATTTAGAAATGAACACTATTATCTGCAACAACATGGTGTGACACCCTATAGTGGCAAATGAGGTTTTTTTCAATGAGTTTTGCCATTTTTTTATCCCCAGCTTTCTAAAGGCTTCAGCCTCTACCCACTTTGAGAAGTAGTTTATTGCTATTACAATATACCTATACCCTCTTATAGATACTGATCTGATTTATCCAATTATATTAATGCCCCATACTAGAAATGACTAAGGTGAGGTAAAATTCTACAATTTTATCGATGATAAATGAATAAGGCTGTCGTGAATCTGACATTCGTGACAACTTCGATCCTTCTAAATACAGTTATGCTCTATCGTAGTCTAGTAGTATCCTAACCTCATAATCTTCTTTGACAATAGTTTACCATTTATGTGGGAAAACAAACACCTACATGCACCTCTTCCATGATCTTATTGGTTTCTTCTTCCACCACGCAGATGAACCCCATCGAGCATTCTTTTATGCACTATCCCTTTATAAACTATAAATTGCATAAATAACCTTTGGATCACCTCTTTATCCTTTTTCTCAGCCTCTTTAGGGTATTTGGTGTTTTCCAAATACCTTTGTATATCAAAATACTAAGGATAATTTTCCATTGATACTTGAATCACTCTTTTACACGTATAACAAGGCATCTCAGACCAAAGTGTGATTAACAGTTTCCTAGGCATTACCTCTAACCCATATTAAATAGGGACCAAGGTGTCTAAAGTGTCAACCATCACATTCTCTTCTCTTGGCAAGTGATGGAAAGTGACTCATTGAAAAATTTGAATCAACCACTTTATATGCTCCACATATGGGCCCAAACATTTTTCTTTCAATTCCCACTCTTCCATTACCTGCAAAAGGACTAGTAGTGAGTCCCCAAACATCTCTGCTATCTTATCTCTTATTTGCTTCAAGAGTTCAAGTCTTAATACACATGCTTCATACTCGACCATATTGTTGGTCACCTTGTAGTCGAACTTCTTGGCTATAGGAAGAAGATCTCCTCCTAGTGAGATCATAACTAGCCCTACACTTGCCCCTTCTTGTTTACAACTCTATGAAAGTATACTCTCCACCCTTAGGGCTCAATTGCTTCTAATCTTTCATTTGGGAATTAGGAAAAGTTTAGATTTTCCTTCCTCAAGAGGTTATCATACAAGGCACTCTAAAACTGCCTATCCCTTTATCACTTTTTTGGTTACATACTTAATATCAATTTTAATCAATAAGACTAAACACTATTCCTATAGTTCTATTAGGGAAGGGGCCTCATTTAGATACTTAATCAGATCAAGCTTCAAAAACACTTCCATAGAGTATGATTGAAAATAATGCCTCAATTTTTTTATCACACAAACTAAGTCCAAACAAGTCTTCTCCACTTGGTTGTACTTCAACTCATAAGACAACAACTTCTTACTAAGATATACTCTTTTATTTTCTCAAGGGCGTTTTGACATTGTCCATTCCATTTTACTGGATGATCCTTCCTTAATAACTTAAAGATCGACTCATAAATGGGAGTTAGTCTTACTATGAACCGGTTAATGTACTGCATGTGACCCAAAAAACCTTGAACCTCCTTTTATGTTTTATTCACAAGCATATCTTGAATTGCCTTTACATTATCCAAGTCCAATTCAATTCCTTTTTCACTAACCACGTGCTTTAATAGCTTTCTATAGGTGACCTCAAACACGTACTTCTTCGAATTCAGCCTCAAGTTATACTCATCGACCCTTTTCAAAAATTTCTTCAAAGCTTTAAAGTACCCTTCCCTTGTCTCTAACTTTACCATCATGTCATTTACAAACACTTCCACCTGTTTATGGATTGAGTCATGTAATAAGCCCATTGCCATTCGCTAGTATGTCACACCGCATTCTTTAACCCAAATGACATTATCTGGTAGCAGTACATCCCATACTCTGTGATAAAAAGCTATCTTAACCTTATCTATGATAGCCATGAGAATCTGATTATACCTAGAGAACCCATCCATGAAGGAATACATGACACAAGTTATGGCACTATCCACAAGCACATCGATGTGCGATGAAGGAAAATTATCCCTTTGACATGCTTTGATTAAATCTCTATAGTCAATACACATCTATAGTCTCCCATCCTTCTTTGGTACTAGTACTATGTTGGCTAACCATTTAGGGTAGTCTACCACTTCCAAAAACTTAGCATTCAATTATTTTGCTACTTTTTCCTTGAACAGTTGGGTCCACTCAGGACTTATCCATTGAAGCTTTTGCTTTAATGGTTTCATGTGTGGATAAGTTAAAATTCTGTGTTTTGCAATTTGCTTGTCAACTCCAGGCATGTCTTCATATGTCCAAGCAAAAATTGTTTGATATTTTCTGAGTAATTATTTAAACTGCCTTCACTCCTCTAGTGTGATATCATTAGCAATGAGTAAGATTTTTGGATTTTCCTATGTGTTAAGATTAGATTTTTGGATTTTCCTATGTGTTAAGATTAAATGTAATGGTATACACAAAATTAACGTTAGATATGTTTATGAAATGATGCATGTTATGCACACTACCATCAAAAACACATCACACAAGTAAGCAAACTCATCATTCATTGCCTTAAATTTAGAAAAAAATATGTCATCATCCTCAAAGAGACCAGAAGCAAGAACGTTAGTAGTAATAAGAAAGTCTTCTTTATCTGGTTGGTTGGCTGCCTTTTCCTCTTCTTCACCCTTTCTTTCATCAGTTAGAACCCTAGGATCAACATTCTGCATAAGATATGTCCCTTTCCCATTCTATGTACCAGTGATATCCTTGACAACTTCCTCAAAACTATGTTTCATCTGATCATCCCTTAACTTAATCTTCAAAAAGTTTGTCTAAAGTGTTACCCCATCTGCCATGATAGGTTTAGTTTCCACCATAGAGTTATACATTTCCTCAACACTTATCTTGTTAATGGAGTTCACAATCATGTTTACAAAGTCTTCTAATTTTATCCTTGTGTACATAGCCTTATTACATGACCCAATATACTCCCACTCCGAGTCCATGAAGGATGCATCTTACTTTATCAAGTTAGACTCCTTCTTCGCACGATCTTCCTTGGAGGCCTAAAACTCTTGATCCATAGATACTACTCCATTTGTTCATTAGTAATCCTTTCCCTATCATTTTATGGCCATATTGTTTGATGCCTGTATAGGACCATAGGCTGAGCCGATTCACAACCATCCTTTGTCTCTGCAATTTATTTTCCTTTTTTCCTTCTTATCTTTTTATCATCCTCCTCTTCTGATGAGTCCCAATAATTCTAATACATTGATTCACCAACATCCATTTGGAAAAGTTCTTATCAAATTCATCCATATCCTTACCCAGTGTCTCTTTATTCTTAGTTGCCTCCTGTCTGACTTTTTTATTGGTCTTTCCTTATTTCACAAAGAAATATGATAGTGGTCCATGCAAGTTCCTTACTTATAGCTTTGACTCTTTACCTCGATATCTAATCCTTTCCTCATACTATAAGTGAGAATCTCTAGGAACTTTGATATGCTGATAAAATTCTTCCCTCATCCTTATCCTAGAAGAAAGTTCATATTCTTCATAATTCCCAACATCTTAAGGTCAACCTATTTATTTGTTACCCCAACAACCTGAAACCATTAGAGATACGAAATGGCCATACTTAAAGCTGGCACAATTTCACCAACCTCTACACAAATAGTCACTACCTCTCCTTTATAAGAAATCTTGACTTTATGATGGATAGTGGGAGGTACACCTCCAAGAGGATGATACCATGGTCTTTTTAACATAACTAAAAAGGTGATTAGACTACTTAGCACTACGAATTCTATCATTGTCTCGACTACACCTATTTTCACCAAGGTTTTAAATATTCCTAAAGCTAGCCTTCTACTATCGTCATAAGCATGAATGACATTATTAGAAACTTTCAAATCTTTCTCAGAAAACTAAACTTATGGAATAACTTTAAGGGGCATATGTTAATCCTAGATCTGCCATCAACCATCACACATGGTGTGCACCTTCCTTTTACCTCAACTCCAATGAACAAGGCCAAGTTGTGATCCTTTCCTTCTGATGGCATATACTCATCTAAGAAAGTGATTTTACCCTTATGAGTCACAAATGCAATAACATCCATCAGAGTAGCTTCCTTCGAAATAATTAGACTCGATAAAGTCTTAACCATAACCCTCTTATGCTTCTACGAGGCAATAACCAACTCCCACACACTAATATTGGCCAACATCTTCTTCAACTATTTTACAATAGGATTGTCATCTTTTTTCTCCTTTACAATGAGTTCGTATATCATTTTCTCAACCTTTACTTCTTTATGAGCTTTTTTGTCTGGATAGTATTTCTGACTCATCATATGGCTCACTTGCTTCATCTATTTTTCTTCATCACTCTCCTTCATAGTTGAGTCATCCTCTTTCTTTGCTCTTCCTTTATTTCTTCATTTGAACTTTCCTAAGGATTAACAGTACAACCACCAAGAGTCTCCCTTTTAACCTTCTCGATAGTAATAATAATAACTTCCTTAAGAATTATAGAATCTATCATAATTGTCCCTTGATTTGGGGGAGGAATATTATGATAGTTTAGGAGAGGATTCCCTCAAATGTTGGGCCTTTCAGAATTTGATGGAACAATAGTCTTGCTGCTAATGAGATCCTGAATTTTATGCCTCGGTTTGTAACAATCATCGGTGTTGTTTACTTGCTCCTTGATGGAAAGCACAGTAAGAATTGGCATCATACCCCCTAGGTAATGGGTTAGGTGATGGTCTTAATGCTAAAGGCTTTAACACTCCCTTCTTCTACAACCTCTTAAATGCCTTAAATAGAAGCATCCCCAAATCAGTGAATTATCTCAATGTTCTTACTATATTTACATCAATCATCTTCTTTCCTTCAATTTTAGGCTGATTCGGGGCACTTCTCCTTCCCCATACTGTCTCTTTGACTTGGATTCTAACTCTTCAGCTTATAAGCCTGCTTTTCAAAGGTCTTCAAAGTTTCTGACCAACATCCATTTGATTCTAGTTTTAATGCTAGGCAGAGTCACTTTTATAATCATTCTTACCTTTTCTCTCTCTCCATAGGCCTTGTGGTTACCTTTGAATTTGTCTTCTTCCATTGTCTGATGTAATCAATGAAGCTTTCACCTATCTTTTGCCTCAAAGATTCTAGGTATTGCAACATGACCTCGACATTCGAGTTACAAGTATAATGCTTATCAAAAGTTTTCATTAGTTCCTTCCAATCTTTTCTAATAGTCTTTAGCAAGTTAAAATACCATCTTTTTATAGACCTTCCTAATGACAATTTTAAAAGCTCCAACATAGTATCTATCGAGACTCTAGATGCCCTCGTAATTAGCATAAACAAATGGACATAGTTCTTTGTATTATAGGTTCCTATGGACATTAGAAGCTTAGGCATACGAATGTTAGCTGACAGTTTCTCAGGTTTGTAAGCAAACAATTCTTTAATGTTGGTTCCTTTCTCCAAACCTTTAGAACTCAAAGCTCTTTGTATCTTTTCTAGCTATTTGGCAAAGTCATCAAATCATGTGCTCCCCTTCTCACTTTCCATAGGTTTGTTTGGAACGACAGTTGTACTTCCCATTTCTTTAGCAAGCTTACTTTCATGGTATTCCTTCCTTCCAAATAGATCATCATCAATCACCACAGATTCGGGTGCTTCCATTGGTGTTTTCCCTTTGTCAATTCTATTGGTAGAGGTCTCACCCTTTTTTAGAATCTAAATGACATGTTTGTTTACTTCCTTGACAATCCTCTCTTCCATCTTAGGGTTGAAATCAACCATTATCTTTTCCATGATCTCTGGTGGTATGGTTGGCTTTATGATTAGGTTGACTTTCTAGCTTGAACTCAAAGTCTTGCTTTTTTTAGAAAGTTAATGCCCCTTCTCTTCCACGAGGGTTTGGATGGAGCTATGATGGTTGCAAGACAAGGGTTATCAGTATGATGCATGAATAAGTAATTGACATGTATGCATGTTATGCATAAATCATTTCGCACAAGATCCTTCCAACCTTATTTCTTCCACACATGAGGTATAGTGGCTCTTTCTTAGATGGGGTCTCATTCTTATGCCTTCATAGGGCAAAAAATGTGCAGGATTGCCTCAGATCAATTTAAAGCCTCAAAAAAACATATACATAAAGGTACTAAAAGGATGAATTCTTTATATTATTGAAAGAAATATGCATAAGTAAGGAAAGAAATCCCTTTAAGGATAGAGGGATATACATAGTTGATATTTACATGACAGGGAAAAGGGAATACACAAGTACTTGCATGTAAAAGATAATTACATGAAAGGGAATAGAGTTACATTTATGCTTACATCAAGGGTTGTTAACCATGTTCTTTAAGGACTTTCCCTCTTCTTTGAAGAAATGCAAACAAATAGGGTACCTTATTCCAAGGTGCTATTAGCTCCTTCAGGCATCTAACAGTTGAGAGGGTTGTTATAGTTGATGGCTCTCATAAGCTTGCGAGGTGGTTGTCCCGATCCCACATTTGATATACCCAGGTGTATTAGGCTCATGAGTGATGAATCCTTCTTGTATTCTCTTAGGTTTGAATGGAGATTAAGTCTTAAATTTGGAGAATCATCAGTTTATCTAAGGGCACCTAGTACACGTGGTGAAGTGTGGAGGCTATATGAATGCAATGGGCTAACACGTGGTGAAGTATGGAGGCTGCATAAACGTAATGGGTTAACTCAATAACAAGTTTAAAATATTAAAAGTGAACCAAAGATTCTGAGTTTGGTCTCTAATGGAGTTGCCACAGTAAGCGCCTTGAATTTTACAATTGCGCTTAAACTAGTGAAATCTTACTTGCAACTCTATCCTTTTATCGACCAATAGGGGATCGATAGGATAGGAGGTCTTTCGTTGGAAGTAACCCTTAGGTATGGCACATGATTAGATCAGCGAGGGATCCTTTTAAACCTTGTGCAATTTCAAAGCCCTTAGTCCAAAATGGTGGTCATCGAGGGACCAAAAGTGTGACAATACATTGGTACCATCCCTAAGAAATATGAAGTTGCCACCCAACTTTGGTTGGTACAAGAATCTGAGGAAGGCAAAATTTAAACCTAATTTAATTCAATTAGAAGGTCTATTTTGTCTTCACCCTATCAAAGATCGGGTTCAAAAATAGGATATGGCTTGGGGAAGAGGTTAGACACCCTTAAACCATTCAGTTATTGGGATCAACCTTTGGGCATCTTTGGTTCTCTTTTCATATTTTAACTAAGTTATTGATTAGTTTAATTAATGCCCTGTTGGCCTTAATGCATCAAGAAGAGGGGTTGAATTGATGGGAAATTAAAAAATTTAGAGGGAAGGTGAGGAGTTTAGAGAAATGAGAAAGGATAGAGAGAAACAACACAAGGTATTTATACTGGTTCAAGTGTTAACAAACCCTACATCCACTCCTCAATTCTTTGTAATTAGGTATTTCACTCAATTTGAAATGGTATTTCCAAGCTCACACCAAACTTGTATAATGTGTTTTATGGCTCACAAATAACCCTTACAATTTATGTGTCAAGGCTCACACAAAACCTCACTCAAGTGTTTTGCATAGGCTTACACTTTAACCTATTACAAGAGTTTTAATAGTTAGGCTAACTTGCAACCCAAATACAATGGTATTTAATGCTTATACTAAACAATAAGAACTCACAATCAAAGAATAAGAAGTTGTGAAGCAAATTAACAAGAGTTTGACTATCATAAATGAAATTATCTTACATTCATGTCTGTTTGGTGGGGTATTTATAGGCAACAACCACTAAAGAGACATTACTAACAAACTATGCCTAAATTTCTAAGGTAAGCTAGGCAGATTTTGCATTAAATGTCTGTTAGACTGAAGTCGTAGTTTTGGCTGGCATTTCGTGGTTGCTATTTTTCAATTTGAACTGGGATGACTAAAATAGCGATAAAGAACTTTGTTTTGTGTCTAACAGCCAGTCCACGTGTCCTTCTGCCATTGGTGCTCTAAGAAATATTGTCGTTGTGTTTGACCAACCAACTAAAAGTCGCAGTCAACATTGATATTCTTCTTAGGCAAGATAAGGACCGTGAATCCCTTTGTTTGGTGAGGTAAAACCTTTTTTTGGGGTCATGGTCATGACTAATGCTTCACCTTTATGAATTTTGATATTCTAACAATTGTTTTGGACACTTGGTGTGATATGGTTGCAAATTTGGTTCCCTCCTTTTAGTTATGAAATTCGCCATCGTGACTGTAGACGTGAATGCCACTATAAATCTCTCTATGTGTCTTTCATATTTCCCTTGGCTAGATCGCGGTAGTGATTTCCTTCGTGAATTCTTCTAGCCCAAGTTCATACATTATTGAATCATGGTCATGGTTGCGAATTAGATGATCCTGATCATAAATTTTGCATGTCTTACCCAAGGTTACAAATTTAAACTTCCATCTAACTTCTAATGAGAAACTAACTTAGAAACTACAAAAATAATACTTAGACAAAACATTAGTGCCTATCAATCTTCATTGTTAAGATCAAAAGAGGCCTTTGACTTAAGTTTGACCAACCAATTCTAATATGCCCCTAAACATACATCTAAGCACAATCCACTTAAACAAATCAAGTCATCAACTTCAAAGCGATAGGGGGTCATGCATCATGACAAATGGGTTTCAATGCGTCTCTTCATCCACACTTAACATTCTAAAGAGGGGAGGGAGATCATGTGACATGGCATAAGGTTGCATGCATTATTATCCATTCATCCATACTCAAACATTAAAAAGAGAGTGAAGACCATGCATTCATGATATGGGGAAGATATGCATTCATCCCTCATTCATGATCATATAGTGTGACCATTGGGACCAAACATAACACCTATATCTAAAAAAATACAACACGTATTACTATCTTTACCATGTCAAAAGTGCCTAAATATGCATCTAAGTCCATAATATCACATCTCTAGATAACCATCTAGCAAACAAATAGAATAGAAATGTATGAATCATGAATATGAAAAGAAAAGAGCATATGATGCAAGGCATTTGGAGGATGTGGAATGGCTTAAGGAAAAGATTTACCACCAGAGGGATCATATGAATGATGAATCCTTACCTATGTAGCTCTAAAAGACCTATGTAGCTCTAAAAGACCTATGTAGCTCTAAAAGAGCATGGCATCCATAGCACTACTAACCATAAAGAAGGGTTAAAATGCAACACTAAGAACGGGTAAGATTGAAAGTCAAAACAATATTCACATACTTTAAGCATATAGAATCCCAACATAAAGTGAGTTCTCAAGGTTAATAGAACTTTAAGTTCCTTACTTGGTCATGGCCCTGAGATGATTGGAACAAAATCTAAACACCTTTTTGAAATCAAATGAAAGATCCCAAGATTTTCTTGATATGATAAATAATAAAAAAAACCCCATAAAGCATAACTAAGTATCCATTTGTAAGATGAATAAGGGTCCTAGGTCATTAAACCTTAACCTATTTTGTCATTGGAGTCACAAAGTGTCATAAAAAAAAGTCTTTAAAAAATAAAGAAATCTAAAGAAGGAAGAGAAAAATAAACTTTGTAAAAACTTTCTACCAGAGTAATTGGGTTGTACAACCCATTATTAGGGTTGTACAACCCAAGCAAAAAGTTATACAACCCCCTATTTCTTATGTTTTAAAAATAGAGAAAGAAAAAAAAACAAAAAGAAGGAGAGGGGGATAAGGGATCCTTAGATGCCTTTGTGTGTTTCTATGTCCTCAGAGGCTCACAAGTTCAATATTTTCCTCTAAAATGCTTAAAGAATGCCAAAGATGAAGAGAAAGACCTAGTTCTACCTTGAAGTGAGTTGGGTAAGTTGAGGTTTTAGGATTTTCTATGTTAAGTATGGATTAAGAAACAATTTTGGCAAAGTAACCTTAGGCATTCTCAAACATCTCCCTCTCTCTTCAAATGAAGGGATATTTACAGATGTTGGGTGGGTGCACAGGGCCAAAATGGTATTGCTAGCATCATGGATGTGTCTAATCATAAAGAGGAAGATGAATCTTGGGATTAGGGTTTGCATATGGGTTGTATAACCAATAATGTGTTATACATCCCTCTGTCAGGGTTGTATAACCAATAATGGGCTATACATCCCTCTGTCAGGGTTATTGAACCCTGGGGTTAAATGGGGACCGATTCTAGAAGATTTTTAAGGTTAGGGTTTTAAGATGGGTTGTACAACCCCATATATGGTTGTACAATCTTGCTACATGGGTTGTACAACTCATCAGACCTAGTAAGCAGCCTTAAGCCTGGTCTTGGATTTTATATTGGGTTTGGTCTTAAGTTTGATTTAAGGTTTTTCCAAGGTTTTCTATGGCTTTTTACATCTTCCTTTGGCAATTCCCTTCACATTATGGGGAATTGGTTCAACTATTTTCATCATCACGATTTAAACCTAGAGGTCCCAAAATTTGATGCTTACAAGAAGGTTCTTTACATGTGTTATAAGGGTGTAAGTGTCTAATGTAGTAAATAATTATGTATGAAGTTGATAATTTAACATAAGTTATCAAAATGAGTTGGTGTAAATGATAGGGTGGTTGTGGATTATTTCATTAGGTTGATCCCCCAACATGTGCTAGGTTTAGACAAATCATTCCTAGTTTTTTGCAAAGGATGAGAACTATGGAAACACAGTTATTATGGAGTAGAACTAGAGAGAGGTTTCTATGGACATTGATAGTAGGGTTGATCATTGTTATCATTTTTAAATGAAGTTGGTTGTTCTTGGTAGAAACATGTTGTTTAAGCTTGAAAAAAAACTTTTTAGGTGTAATACTTATGTAGTTACTAAGTAATTTTCAATGTATTTAGCCTTAATTAAGAATGAAATGAAGTTTGCTTTATGCAAATGTAGTGTTTAATGAAATGGCTATGTGAAGTGTAAGAGTGATTTGTGGGTGTAGGAACTAAAAACATTATTAGTGATAAAGATAAATTGACTATTAAGAGGGAAAATTATGAAAAGAGCATGAATTGGTCCTGCAATATAATGTGTCATTTACCATTACCTTAATAAACCACATTGCATTGATTTGGAACATACAATGGCAAGCATTCTAGCATACTATCAAATAAGGGAAATTTAAGTGAAAAAAAAGGAAAAGTTGTAACTCCATAAAAGACTTTCGTATATAATTGCCTTAATATCACATTGTCAAATTCTTCCTATAACATAACTTGTTAAAAGATATAACCAAAAGCAATTGTTGCTTGAAAGCTAGTGTATATCAGCTGGCTAACAATAATTGCACCAAGTACTATTGATAATTACAAACAAACATTAACCAACCTAAAAAGCTTCAATTGTTCAAACCAAGTTTAAGTGCTGCTTAGATAACAAAGCATTTAACAGTAAAAAAAACCATTGCTAAAGTACATAAACTATATCAAAATATAGGAGAGAACATAGAATCCACATTCTTCAATTTTTTTTTTCTTAGACTGTTGACCCCTATGTTGACTGCAGGTCTTCAGTTGAGGCAAATGATATGCCTTCAGTCTTACTCCTCCTTGTGTTAAATTTTCTCAAAGTATTTCTTTGGTCATTTATGCTTTTCTTCTTCCTTTTCCCTTAGCTTTAGACTGCTTTGCTTGATTTTTTTTTTTTTTTTACTTGCATGTTCTTTTTAACCACAGAACAAGCCATTTCAATTAAAAATTTACAATTTAAATAGAACTATAAAATCACAAGCTACAGTGATATATACCTTTAATTAAGAAGAAGTGATAAATTTTTTCCACACTTTTTGAAACCATGTTGCCTTTTTGTCATAAAAGCTTAGCTTAGGTTCATTACCAACTCTTTATTTCCTTTAGACACTATTACTCTATCTCTAGATGTATTAGGCTCCAATGAAAATTTATCATAAGTAAATTTGACTAACACACATTGAGGCAGCTTTAAACATACATTCAATATATTATTGGTAAGATTGTAATAAACACCAACTCCAATTGGACCCTTATAACTTGAATTGGACTTCCATGGTTGTGTAACAACATCATATGGATCCTTCCTTTTTCTACTGTACCCTGTAAATGCATGCAAACAGGTAACATTCTCTTTAACAATTGGTATGACACTCAATTACTAGCGTGGCCTCAAATTCATTATATCAATATTATTCAAAAAAATACAAGCATGCCTAAGTGAAGCAATGGGTGTTAAAAGCAAACATTTCAATTATAAATGCAGTATTTTTAGGTTGTTCTCTTAATGGAACTCTACATCCTTGGCCACCAATTAACTTAGGTGGAAAATGCATGGAAGGGATATTGCAATAATTAGAAAAACACAATCACAAACATGAAGCAATCTATACACATTTTTTATGTGCTTCATAAACAAATATTGCAATAAATTGTTCCCACTTCACCACGATTTTTGGTTGCAATAATTTCTAGTTGCAATAAATTGTAATAGATTGCTTCATGTTGTAATAATTTCTTAATTGTAATAGCTTTTAATTTTTTTTCTTAAGACTCAGTTAGAATTAATGTAATGTGTTTAAGGTATATATCAGAAAAAGTGTAACAAGACCCTACTTATGTTGTACATCATTGTTCGAGCTACATGAGAATCCATCAGAGTTATACATGGTGAAGTTTACCAATATAAGATTTGTGCCTGTTAGAGGTGAGGGGGAATGAAAATGAAAACTATGGGAATGTAGAAATTATGAAAAAGATATAATTAAGTAAAGATTGCAGAGTTATACTTAAAGTTTCAATTGCACAAGCTAAAAAAGTTCCTTTTTTGCTAATAGAAGTATTTAAAATCAATTTTGAATATAAGAAGTATGTAAAATCAATTTTGCGGCATATGCATGTAGAGTTGAAATAGTATAATGATTTTGCATCTTACTTATCTATAAGCTTTTTTAGAACAACTAAGCTTCATCTTTCTAATCCAATACATACAAGACACTTGAAACTTTTCTACTTGATTTTAGATTATATATTTGGGAATCATTGGAACAACTACTACTTCATTGCAAGCTCATTTTTTAGCTATGTCCCTAGCCATTATTTAAGTGGAATTCATAGGTATGTACAAAGTCATGGATATTAAACATCTGGTGAAAAACAATTTCTTGAGTGCATTTTTAGTTCATTGGCTATTCTATGTGCTTGCAGGTACATAAACTTGTTGGCAGCAGTTGTTGGTGTTCTACTCTTTCTATTGACTAGCTTTTCTAATCCACAAATTGTTAAGGCAGAGAATGTTTCTGAATATATCTCAACCTATCTATATGATAATATCATATATATATATATAAAAAAAAAGAGTGTTCCACTTGTAAATTTCTAAAGTGAGTTGTTTGATTTTGTTGTTAAATATCTTTGGTGAGTTTTTCAATTTAATCCTTTAAGATAGAGCTTCCCTCTTTGCTCTAAGCCTGCTAGATTAAAGCACTATAGCATATGTAGTCGCTTTGTTACACGCTTTGACCATCATTGTAGATGGATGGTGTGTATTTTATTTGTCTTTTCTTTTTGTTGTGAGCATTTCAATTATTAGTCTCTGTGGTGTTGTGTTTTTGAAACCCATCAAATTTTTTGTTCTGATCTTTATTGTAGTATTTGTTTCTGAAGCACATCACATTTCTGGGTTGTCCAATTTATTGCAACTAGAAATGTATTGTAGCATCAAGCAATCTATAAAATCTTTATTGCAATGATTTCTAGTTAAGGATCATGGTGTTTCTGAATGCCCTTCACCATGATCCTTAACCTGAATTTCTTATCGGTTTTATCATTTTACTTGTTCATTCCCTTGATTTTGATGTTCTTATTGACATTGTTATTTCAACATTAGACAACTCTTCTTATTATGTCCAATCTAATAGCATGCTTGGCAAGTCATGATTCTTCCCTTTCTTAAAAAATTATTCTCACTTGAAAGTTCATGATCTTCTAGTTTTCTATTTTTGGCTAGTTTACCAGGCATTCTCCTATTAGGTAATGCTTAAGGTGGTTTTATATCTCTCTTGGTCCAAAATCTACTGCTATTCAATCAACCTATCATGAAAGAATACGTCTATTTGTGCTTCTCCTTATAATAGTAGCTATGAACCCAATCTTCAAGATTTTTCTCAATGTAATGAATTGCACATACAACATGATATAAGGTATCCCTATTAATTCCTAACCTCTATAGGGGTGGGTTTGTATCAACAACATACATGTCATCCTTATACTCAACCTCAAATCCATGATTTCCACATGATAAAATGTAATAGTTAATACTTTTTAACCAATTACCATATAATTTCTTCCTAATTCTTGGCCCAAAACCAAACATCCATCTTTCACACATATCTCTATTGGTTGTCAACTTAACCATGACCATCTTTCTTGTATCTTCCAACATAGACAATATGTTTTTCTCCCTAAAAGCAACTATATTACCATTGAAAGCCTTAATCAAGTTATTATCCATAATGTCACATTTTACCTGAATATTCAAATAAACCATTGACCAGTGCCTTGGATGAGTATTGAGCATATTATCAAACCCTTTAAGTGTCAACCTTTTTATTCCTTTCATACTAGATTCAAAGTCTAGCATGTTGTTGGACTTAGCACATATTCAAAACTACTTTTGTAGTGTTTTACCACATGTTTTTTTTTTTCTTTCAATTAGCATGTAGGTGTCTTGCACAACACCTATGTTCAACTTTATGGAGAAAAGTGCCCATAACATCTAACAAATCCTAATAAATGAAACATGGAAAACATTGCAATTAAACTATAATACTTATAATATATTTATGAAAATATATTAAGTTAGTGATATATCTACATAAAACGTAAGTAGATATATAATATGCTAACATTAAGGAATTAACCAATAGTAAAAAGATACATACTTATAATATATTTCTATAAAACATGAATATAAATTCGAGATAAGTTAGTAATCATACCTTCTATTGATCTATAATAATAGTCCATCCATCTCCATCATCCATATCTAAGACTTTTATAAACAATTGTATAAGCCACTATGGTTTGCATAATTCTCTCTTATAACCATAAACCATGTAATAGGGAACATTTGATTGTTCCCATCCCTACCTACAGCTGTAAGAATCTCTCCTTTAACTGGTTCCTTCAAAAGACACCCATATAGGCCTATAATTCTTCTACATCTAGCAATAAATCCCTTTTTTAGACAATCTAATGATATATATAACCTCTTAAAGATGGGCAGTTGATCTGGTAAGGGTCTAAAAACTTTCATTTTAAGAGTACTTTTAGGATTTGCTCTCTCCACTTCTACCTAATAATCTCATAGTTTTCCAAAATTCTTCCTTCAAGTCACCTTCTAGTTTATATATAGTCAACATTTTAGCCCTCATCAATTATGTCAATGTGCAATCAACATGCAACTCTATTTTCACTAATTTTTACAAACTATAAGCTTTATTAAAGCAATAAAATTGTATTTGTGTAAGTAGTTCACTCTTTTATTTCTATAAGTAACTAAACATGTGTGTTCATCAGTTATAGACCACATAGAAAATATTTTTAAGCTTTCAACTGTAGCATACAAAATATAAGGAAATGACTTATTTATACATTTCACTCTAACTTGATATTTTTTATTCCTTATTAACTTAATCTCTATTCTTTCTTTAATAGAAAACCTAGTAATAACTTCTTTAAACTCTAAAGTTCCTCTTAATGTCATCCCCAAACACATGAATTTTCTCAGCACTTGGATTATAAGCTAGAAATGTGTTTCTTCTCCTAACTACACGATCTCCACCATAACCATTAATGCTTAATGCGCTCCACTCTTCATCAGATTCAATTACATTATCTTTAATCTATCTTTTAAAAGTTTGTTCATATGTTGGTAAGTTTAAGGGTACCCTTGCAGGTTCAGAAATTCTTACACTCTCAATTCTCTTCTTTTTGTTTTTAGACTCCATTAAAGCCTGTATAACATTTTGCAGCTTTTTATCATCACCATTAGAATAGGAACTTCTTCAACATATAGATCTTTTACATAATCATCTTCATCACCTATAAATTCTTGCCTCTCACCATCTTGTGTATCCATATAAACATCTATTAAACCATTATCCATATGTTGTCTTTCTTGTTTAACAACTAACGCTTCATCCCTACCTAACTCAATTGATATTTGACTACCCAATTCATTTACTTCAGTTTCATTATAAGCATTAGTAACACAACCCTCTTCATCAATAATAGCAACTTTAAGTAGTGTTTCTCTTCTCATAAATTCATTAGCAATGGTACCTAAAACTTCATTTAGTATAACATCTTCAACTCCTTCAGTAAGACTACCTAAAATGGCATTAATTTTCGCACCCAATAAAGATTGAGTAGGTACATTATTATTGTCATTTCCATTTATGTCAACATTACTATCTCCTTCCTTATGACCAATCTCATTTTCTTTACTTTTAATATTCAATAACCTATGAATATCACTTGACTTCACTAAATGCAATCCCATAGTCATCATTAGTGATATCAAATATATCACTTTCGTCTATAAATACCTCCCCAATAACCTCTAAGCTTTCGGCAATAACTCTATCAACCCTACTACTATGCTCGCATATAAATCAACCTTCCTTTATTTTTTTCAACAATTCAATGAATGCTGAAGTAGAACCCTTATATAGAAATCATAGGCCATGTGATAAAGGTTTCCTTGGGTCACTAAAATGTAGTTTAGATAATTTCTTTCTTTCACCTAAAAGTGATTGAACGAACTCATCCAAATAAGGTATAGTAATAATTCATATCTTTTACTTCTAGTTTATTAATTTTATCCCCCTACATAAAATACACTTTCATCCCTACTACTCTCTCTCACAAAGATTTCTCCATAAAAAAATAGAATCACATGCTCCCTCATTTTGTAAAAAGACATAAAATAATGCACCCAACCATTAAATAAGTAACATGACAAAACAAAGACACCCACTAGTGATGTAAACATCCAAGGCAAGTCTAAAGATCCACTTTAACTTCAAGGTCCAATTATAAAAAGAAGGCTAAAGAAGTGTAAGGATGCAATTGGAGCTTTTATGCAAAGGGAAATTACACTTGGATAGACTAAAAGGAGCAAATGATGCATAAAACCCAATTAATAAAAGGTAGAAGCTTAGACTCTTTAAATGGAGCACTTAATTTGATATAATAGAGCCTAACTTATAAAGAGGACCAAGGTCCATTAGCATTCAACCAAAGCATGTAATTAAAGCCCAAACATATGGGCAAGGAGATAAAGCCCATAAGTCAATGATACTTCTAAGACTTGCTTAGTTGACATTGTCTTTCTATTCTTTTTAGGAATTCTCTTCATTGGTTGAATATATATCTACTTTGGATCTTTTTTTAGTTATTTATTTTTGTAAGCAACCTCATTTAAAGACTTAGTTAGGACAAACTACTTCAGATCTTGTTGGTTAATCATATTGCTTCTTTAGTAATCCTTGTTACTTAGGATTTTGCTTTTCCTAGTTGAATTAAGATTAGTCTAAACGTCTAATCTTTTTATCGTCGAATAAAGCATAAGCTTTTAGGTTTATTCAAGACTTTGTAAAAGGTATTTAAACCCCTATTTGACCATTCAATAAAGATTAGATGATCGTTCATTTGGCTTAAAAGCTTTTGTGAGATTGATTTCTCTTCTTGAGTTCTTGAATGAAATTGGTGAGAGTGTTAAATCAAGGCTTAATAATTTCACAAACATGTTAATTCTAATCTTAAATTGGCTTAATTTTGTTTGAATTGACACATTTTAAATCTTTATAACTTAGGCTGCTAGAAATAAGTTTTCTAGAGGTCTAGTTGAGATTTAAAGATCAAACTTACACTTGATTCTTGAATAGACTTAGGACTTATACATCAATTATGTGGGTGAGGATCAATCCAAACCTCTTTTTGTATCATTTAATATTAGAACCTGGTTTCAAAATCAAGTAGATATCTGTTAATTTTGTTACTTATTATGTTCATCTTGTTCTTGCATTCAAAATCGCATCTTACCTTTCATTGAGCTCAATTTAGCTTATTTGATTCTTCTTGGGTTCATTCTTTTTTTTTTTTTTTTTTTTTTGCTTTTCCATCATTAAAATAGCTTATTTCATCATTCATAATCATTCTTGCATCATTAAATTCCATTGAAATTGCATATTATGCACAATTTCCTAAATCAAGGGAAAATTACAATTTGCTTAAGGGATTTTCAATTTGATTCTATCCTCATCCATTGTGATCCAATATATTTTTCTTCATTTTCAATTATTAAATTAGTTTGTTTCATCTTCAAAAATCATATTTTTATCATTGAATTACTTTAAATTTGCATGTTTCGCAAAATTTCCTTAAATTAAGGAGCATTGCAAAATAAGCTTGTTTTCCTTCTTCTTGTTGGATTTCTTTGATTGTTTCCATTCCAATCTATTTCCCTTATTGATAAACATTTGTTTTGCTTTTAATTTCTGATTAGAACCATGTCCCTCAAGAAATGCCTTGAAATATAGAAATTTGTCAAATTTTTCTTAAACTAAGGAAACTTGAATTTTAGCTTATTGCTTATAATTTCTTCATTGTTTCTCTTTCCAATTCGCTTCTTTTTATGTCTAATCACTTTCTTTATGTTTCGTGTGTGTCTAAGGCTAAACTATATCATCCAATTCAAGGGAAGAAGTGAAATTATGGAATTACCCGTAATCTTCTCCATTTGGCTTCTACTTGTTTTTGCATTATTTTTTAGTTATTTTTTGTAATTCATTCAATTTCACTTTTTTTTTAAGCTTTCAAAGTTTTAAAAAAAAAAAGTTAAAAAGAAAAGGTGTCAAAGATAGAAAAAAAAAAAAAGAAAAGAAAGAAAACTAAAAATTGCATTAAACTTTTTTTGCAACTAAAAGAAGTCAATTCAATTTCTTCACTTTGCATTCTACCTAGACTTCATTTCCTATCAATTTTGAGTTCAAAAACATCAATTTACAAATTCTAAATCCTTTTTTATCTTTAAATTGCGATTAGGTCTTTATAATTTGTTTCTTTATAACTAATTGTTTTATTTTGAATTCCTTTGTTTTCTAAGTTTTTTTAAGTTTACTTTTTACTTTTTTGTGATTTAATTGGACAAAATTTGAAAGAAAGTAACCTTAGTCCTCATAGAACCTAAAGAAAAGAAACTTAAGAGCTAAAAGGCAAGAGTGGTGACCCTAAAAGAAGGTAAAAGCCTTTTTTGAGTTAAACATAAGTGTGAGTGTCATCTATTGAGTTTAAAAATGTAAGGGAGTCTTTTGTGAGAATTTCTTTGTTTGATAACCATGAAAGATCCTAAAAAAGATCTAGAGTGCAAGTTTTTCATGAAAGCTATGCAATATTTAATAACCCTTATGCAAAAAGATTAATTTGGGAGCATACAAATCACCTCCAATTCTAATGCAACCCATCCCAATTCAAGGTTGCCAAGGCATGGGAGACATATAGAAGATGATGAGGAATATGAATCAATTGATTATAGTTCCCAAATATTAAACAAGCAAGATGACAATCATAGTGGCATTAAGATGAAGATTCCTACTTTCAATGACAAGAGTAATCCTAAGACATATTTATCATGGAAAAAGAAAGTAGATTTTATTTTTAGTTGTCATAATTATAGTGAACAAAAGAAGCTAAGCTTGCTGCTATTATATTTGTAGATTATGCTTTTGTATGGTGGGATCAAATTATGTATTCTAGGAAAAGATGTGGGGATGATCCTATTTGTACTTAGATAGAGATGAAAAGGGCTATGAGAAAAAGATTTGTACCTAGCCATTACTTTAGGGATTTGAACAATAAATTATAAAGGCTCGTATAAGGGAATAGGAGTTTTGAGGAGCATTATCAAGAGTTAAAGATTACTTTGATAAGGGTCAAGATTGAGGAGACTATGGAGCAAACTATGGCATGTTTTCTCATTAGGCTTAATGAAGAAATAACACAAGGTTGAATTGATGTCAAATAAGGATTTGGAGGATCTATATCACTTTGCACTTATGGTGGAGAAAAAATAAAAGGTTAAGCCTTCTAGGCCTAATTTCAATTCTATTTATTAAACTAACAAGTTTAAAAATGGTGATAAGCCCAACAATAGGTCCAAGGCTGAACCACCTAAGAAGGAATGAGGGAAGCCCAATTTTAGTGCTAAGACTGAACCCTTAAAAGGCCTAGTTCCAATATTTATTTTAAGTGCCAAAGGAAAAGACACATGACATGTGATTGTCATTATAAAAAGGACCATGGTTTTGTATGATGAAGAGATTATAAGTGATGATAAAGATGATGATATTGAACCGATCATAAGATGTCTTCTTTAGAAGATGTCAGTGATGTTGATGATGATGAGGACCCCTATAAGGTAACTAGTAAAGATATGTTTATGACTAGACATTTTAAGTGCCCAAATTAAGGATGACAAAGAACAAAGAGAAAATGTTTTTCGATGTAGATGTAGAATTAATGGTAATCTTTGTCTCGTTATTATTGATGGTTATAGGTGCACTAATGCAGCTAGTACCTATCTTGTTGAAAAGATAAAATTATTAACCTTAAAACATCCAAAACCTTATAACTTGCAATGGTTAAATGATAGTGGAAAAGTTAAGGTTACTAAGAAAGTTAAAATAGCATTTTCTATGGGAAATATATGGATGAGATTTTATGTGATGTAATTCCTATAAAAGCAAGTCATATGCTTTTGGGATGTCCATGGCAATTTAATAGGAAGACTAAGCATGATGGGTTATCTAATATACATGAATTTTTTTTTAAGGGATAAAGACATTGCACTATCTTTCTTAATAAATTTATAAGGGCTAAAAGATCAAATGAGAGAAACAAAGAGAGAGAGGGAAAGCGCATTTGAGAAAGAAAAAGAAAAATGAACATGATAAAAGAAGAGCGATGAGAAAACCAATGAAGAGCATGAGATTAAAAAGGAAAAAGAAGAGAAAAAAGGGGATGCCCATAAGAAATGTGAGGGGCATGGAAAAATAGGTGTGAAAAAAGCTTTTTATGCAAAAGAGAATGATGTAAGGAAAGCCTTGCTAGCCAAAACATCCATGGCTATGGTCTTGTATAAAAATGTACGTCTAACTTGTTTTTAATTAGATAGTGATCTAACCAAATTTCTTTCTAGTTTTTTTGTTGAGTTATTGCATGATTTTGTAGATTTGTTTCTCGAAAAGGTGCCTAAAGGTTTACCATGCTTAAGAGGTATTAAGTATCAAATTGACTTCATCCTAGGCTCTCAAATTCCTAATAGACCATCTTGGGCAAACAAAGGAACTTCAAAGGCAAGTTGAAAAGCTTATGGAGAAAGGGTCGATAATGGAAAACATGAGTCTATATTCCATTCCAATTTTACTTATGCCTAAAAAGGATGGTTCTTAGTGTATGTGTGTTAATTGTAAGGATATTAACAAAATAACGATTAAATATAAGCATCTAATTCCTAGTTTTGATGACATGTGAGATGAATTGCATGGTGCATGCATATTTTCTAAAATTGATTTAAAGAGTGGATATCATCATATTAGAATGCATGAAGGGGATGAATAGAAAATTGCTTTTAAAACTTAATATGGATTACATGAATGGTTAGTTATGCCTTTTGTGCTAAATAATGGCCCTAGCACTTTCATGATATTGATGAACCATATTTTGCATGCATACTTAGACAAATTTGTGTTTATTTAATTTGATGATATTCTTCTTTATTCTAGGTCTTCAAAGCAGCATGTTGAGCACGTTAGGTTAGTTTTTAATATTTTGCACCAAGAAAAGTTGTAAGTTAACTTTAGAAAAGTGTTTTTTGTACTTCTAAGCTTATTTTTCTTGGTTTTGTTATTAGCAAATATGGCATTAAAATTGATGAAGAAAAGGTAATTGCCATTCAAGCATGGCCGACACCATCAAATGTAAGTGAGATAAGGTCTTTGCATGGATTAGAAAACTTTTATAAGAGGTTTGTAAAGGATTTTAGCATTGTTATAGTGCTTTAACCAAAATTATTAAAAACAATATTGGTTTTCAATAGGGTTAAGCAAGGCTTTTAACTTATTAAAATCTAAATTAACTAGTGCATCTTTGTTAGCTTTACCTAACTTTTCTAAAACTTTTGAAATTGAATTTGATGCTTTAGGTTTCAGTATTAGAGCCATTTTAATGCAAGAAAGGAGGCCTATTACATACTTTAGTGAAAAACTTAATGGGCCTACATTGAAATACCCAGCCTATGACAAGGAGATATATGCATTGGTTAGGGCTTTGCAAACATGACAACACTATGTTTGGCCTAAAGAGTTTGTAATCCATATGGATCATAAGTCTTTAAAGTACCTTAAAAGGCAATAAAAGCTAAATAAAAGACATCCTAAATAGAGTGAATTTATTGAGTCTTTTCCATATGTAATATGGTACAAACAAGGTAAGGATAATGTAATGGTCGATGCACTATCTCGGTGGTATACTTTTCTTTCTTTTTTGGACTCTAAATTGTTAGGATTTGAATATATTAAGAACTTGTACAATGACGATGTTGATTTCAGCATGTACTAAAAAAATTGTGAAAAAGTTCCTTTTGAGAAGTATTTTAGGCATGATGTATTTTTATTTAATGATAATAACCTTTGTGTGCCTAAATCCTCTTCATGTGAATTGCTTATTAGGGAAATCTATGAAGGTGGGCTAATGGGGCACTTTGGTTTACAAAAGATCTTAGATGTATTGCATGAACACTTATATTGGCCTAATATGTGAATTAATGTCCAAGGAGTTATAAACAAGCTAAGTCTAAATCAAAACCACATGGTCTTTATAAGTCTTTCCATATACCTAGTATGCCTTGATTGATATATCTGTGGACTTTGTTTTAGGGTTACCTAGGTCTAACTATGGTAATGATAGTATTTTTATGGTTGTTGATCATTTTGTAAGATGGCTTGCTTTATTACATGTCATATAACTGATGATACCATCAATGTTGCCAATCTATTTTCAAAGAAATTATGAGATTGTATGGTATGCCTATAACTATTCTTAGTGATAGAGATTAAAAAAAATTTTGAATTTCTTTTAGAAAACATTATGGGGTAAATTGGGTACTAAATTATTGATTTTACTTCTTATCACCCACAAACTGATGAACAAACTAAAGTTGTGAATAGGACTATAAGGTAGCTTTTAAGAGTTTTAATTAAAAAGAACTTGAAGTCTTGAGAACAATGTTTGCCACATATAGAGTTCGTATATAATAGGAGTGTGCATTCATCCTCCCATTATTGCCTTTTTGAGATTGTTTTAGGTTTCTGCCATCAAGTCCTTTAGATTTTTCCCCTATCGTTGTGTGGACATGGAGGGTAAAAAAAGCTAATTTGTTAAATAATTGCTTGAAAGGGTGCATTTGAATATAGAAAATAGGAATGAATAAGTTGTAAAAAAAAAAAAACACAAATAGGGGAATAGTTAGAGTTCTATTTGAACCAGGAGACTAGGTTTGGGTACACTTCAGAAAAGAAAGATCCCCTAATCTTAGGAAAAGTAAGCTAGATCCTAAAAGAGATAGACCTATTAAGGTTGTAGAGAGGGTTAACTATTATTCTTACAAATTAGACTTGTCTGTGATTATAATATTAGTGTTACTTTTAATGTTGCTGATTTATCTTATTTGATTTTGATGAAGGGTTTGATTTGAGGACTAATTTGCTTGAGGAAAGAGAGAATAATGCAAACATCCAAGGCAAGTCCACATATCTACTTCACCTTTAAGGGCTCAGTTATAAGAGGAAGGATAAAAAAGTTCAAAGATGCAATTTGAGCTTTCATGTAAAGGGGAATTACAATTGGATTGCACCAAAAGAAGCAAAGGATGCGTGAAACACAATTCAAAGAAAATGAAGCTTGGACTCTTCAAATGGAGCACTTAATTTGATACAATGAAGCCCAACATATGGAGAGGACCAAGGTCTATTAGCATTCTACCAAGGCATGTAATTAGAGCCCAAAGATTTGGATAAGGAGATAAAGCCCACTAGTCAAAAATATTTCTAGAATTTGCTTAGCTGGCATTGTCTTCCTATTCTCTTTAGAATTTCTCTTCATTGCCTAAATATCTTAGCCATATTTACTTATGATCTTTTGTTAATTATATTCTTATAAGCAACTTTCTTTAAAGACTTTTAGACAAGCCAAATTACTTAGGTCGAATCTTCTTAGTCAATCATATTACTTCTTTAGTTATCCATGTAACTTAGGATTTTACTTTTCCATGTTGAACTAGGATTAGTATAAATGGCCTACCCTATTATAGTCAAATAAAGTATAGATTTTGAGGGTTTTTTTAGGGTTTATCCAAGACTTTGTAAAAAGTATTTAAATCCCTACACGACCGTTTAATAATGTTGGACTATAATGGTTAAACCTAAGTCAAAATTCTCTTTTGATCTTGACAATATAAATTAAATGGTTCTAACATCAATTTTAAGTGTTGTTTATACAAATGTTAAATCATAATCTCCTTAGAAGTTGAATAGAGCTGATTAGAAGTGAAATGCTACAAGTATCAAAATCTACCTCCTAAATCGTGACCAAGACTAAATGTTTGTGATCAATACTCTAAAAAAAATCCTCTATCAAATTGGACAATCTAGTTTGCAATGTTAATCGCGATAAGGGTCGTGATCACTACATTCAAATGAATTGGGAAGAACTTTAATGACCAATCAATTGACGAATCAAGACAAGTCATGCATTAAAGAGTTATTTAAAGTTTTGAAAGTCAAAAAGGCAAAAAAGTTATAGTGACCATGACTCAGTTAAATTTGATACTCAAAGTCTCTAGTGTAGATTGAGGTGAGGGAGTAGCATCCACTTTTTCAGTGCTACTTCAAGTAATGATCGCAACTAAGGATTCTCTATTGTGACACATGAATCCATTAGAAGGTAACAATAATTAGTTTATGGGTAAATCAAAAATGAACTACCATATGTAACTAGTCGATAGACATATTTAAAGATCACAATTGAGAAAAGCTAAAATCTAAAGCGAAATGCATTTCGTGATTGTGACAACCCTATCTCAATCATGACTTACCTTTTGACAAGCATTTAATGTAGGATTTTACCACCAACTTTGGAGATTTAGAGATAGTTTCATTTGTAATGGCTATTTAGTGGTTCTATTTAGTGGTTAAACTTATAAATACTTCACCAAATGGCTTTACAAATTCTTACAAATTTAATTCTCAACTTTCTACTCATAATTTTGTTGTACTTGAGTTATAAGGTTAGGTGTAAGCCTTTAAACACCATTGAGTCTTGGTTTAAAGTGATCCTTAGTATAAAAAAACTCTTATTTAGGAAAAGTGTGACCCATGGGAAAACACTTATAAAGGTTATGTATTAGCCTTGGAAAACAAATTATGTAAATTATATGTGAGCTTGTAAAACAACATTGAGTGATAGTGAAATACCAAATTGGAGAATTAGGGCATGGACATAGGGTTTATTAATACCCAAACCATTGTAAATTTTTTGTGTATATTTTTCTCCTACTCTTTCTTCAACTTTCCATTATCCATCAACCCTCTAAATTTTAAATATTCCATCAATTCAACTCTCCTTCTTAGTGCATAAGGGCTAATAAGTGGTATTAGAGCTTAGTATCAAATCTACTCTTAATTGCTTGAGAAAATATCAATGGCATAAGAAGGTATCCACTCTTACCTTAAACCTTCTTTGATGGATCTGACTATATTCATTAAAATAATAGAATCGAAATCTACCTTAATAGTGATGTAGTGGATCTATGGGATGTTATTGCAAATAAGTGGAAGCCACCTATTAAAATAGTGGATGGTAGTGAAGAACTGCTCCTAAGAGAAGAATGGGTTAAAACTCATAAGAAGGCAAATGGCAAGAAAAAAAAGGCAATGGCAATCCTGCTAAGTTCCATGCCATGAGAAGAAATTGGTATAGTTCAACATTATGAAATTGCCAATGGAATATAAAAAGCTCTAGAGAACTACTAAGAAGTCATAACACTTGTAAGATCAAGTAGATTGAAGATATACGTGACCAAATGTGAGTTTCCATGATGAAGGAAAATGAGTCTGTCACTGACATGACCATTAAACTCATTACCATTATAAATAACATGAAGAAGCATGGAAGAGTTCTCACTAATCATAAGGTAAACACAAAAATCCTCAAGATGCTTCCTTTGGAGAAGTTTAGGGCAAGGGTATGTAGCATATAAGAGTCCAATCATGTAATATCTCTATCCTTATTCATTGGCATTATCACATGAATATATTCATTGCACAAATGATATGAAATCACATATGAGCATATGTACTATATCAAATTATATGAAATCTCACATGAACATATGCACAGGATAAATAATTATTTAGACATGTGAATTG